>JAADWA010000319.1:0-31609 GCA_023335935.1 Pythium phragmiticola | reverse complement strand
GGCGTCAGCCTGGTCAGCTACGCACATGCACATGTGGTAGTCTAGGCAATGTATAGTTTGTATGTCTTCCCGGCAGGTGGTCACGCTTCTGCCGAAGGGTTATCGGGTTCTAAGTAACTAATACACCACACACACACACAGGCGTTTGCTGAGTTGGGGTGACTGTCACTGCTCGAGCGCGACCCGCCCAGTCGCTGACACAGCCATCAAAGAGACTATGCGGCTGGACCCGATGGTGCCACTCACAATGCGCGAGGCCGCGCAGGATACCGTTCTGAGTGACGGCACGTTTGTTGCGAAGGACACGATCGTTGGGCTCTTGCCATACGTGACGGGACGGCTCCCGAGCGTATGGGGCGACGGCGTACTCGAGTTCAAGCCCGAGCGGTTTCTCGACAACGCCTCGGGCAAATTGCGCGCCTTGTCGACGTTCCAGTTCGTTGGCTTTTTGGCCAACCCCCGCATTTGCATTGGCATGGCGCTCGCCATGCTCGAGATGGAACTCGTGGTCGCGAGGCTGCTGCGTCGCTTCCGCTTCGAACTGATGCCCAACGATGGCAGCTACACTGTGTCGGCGCTCATGGCGCTCAAGCATCCGCTTTTCGCACGCGTCCACGTTGCGGAGGCGGTCTTCTGATGTGTCTGCGACGTGCCGCACGTACTACAACCCGAAAAGCCTTTCTGCCGCACATGACGTGCGGTAGAAAGGCTTTTCGGGTTGTAGTACCTTTAAGCACTCGTTAATTTATATATATCTGTGCAAAAGCATACGATTCGATTTTGGAGCCATAATAATAGTATACTAATACACTTTCAAACACAATATTTGCTAAAATGCGAATGTGAATGGATAGGCTATAATCTCTGCTCCGCTGTGGTGATGAGCTAACAACTGCTGGATGGGGCATCAAATGTTGCGGTCCACCCCCACTTGGTCACGCCACTTGGGCCGCCCAAGTGTTCGAGAGTCACGCCAATTGGGCCGCCCAAGTGCCGTGACTCTTCCCTCCACGTACGTGCTGCAACCGAAATTGGTTCCGTGGTCTCCCCCGTCCGTTCGAATCGTTCACTCTTGATCTACTCTCGCCATCGCCGCCATGGTCTCCGTTATTCTCCCCGACGTTTTGCGCGACGCGTCGCCGCTGCAGGTCACGGTCGGCGCGTTCGCCGCGACGCTGCTCGCGTACAAACTGCTCGTGCCGTCGCGCCCAGCGCACGAGGCGTATGCGAAAAAGCACGGGCTCACCAGCATCAAGCTCGCTCCGCGCCTTCCGCGTTCGCACTGGCTGCTGGGCGATCTCAAGGAGATTGGTCAGAACGTTTCGCGGTTCCCCGACTGGTTCTATGACAAGGCCATTGAGATGGGCGAGCAGCCGTGGCAGCGCGCGATGCCGCTGCAGCCGACCAGTATCAACATTGTCTCGCCCGTGCTCGTCGCAGACGTTGTCAAGACTCAGCACGACGTCTTCGGCAAGGGCGAGCAGTTCCACGCGCTGTTCCACGACCTCATCGGCTCCGGTTTTTCCGCGCAGGACGGCCCCGCGTGGTTCCACCAGCGCAAGACCGCGTCCAAGTTCTTCACGACGCGCATGTTTCGCGATGTCGCGACGGCCATGGTGCTCAAGCACACGCAAGTGCTGCTGCGCGTGCTCGACGACGCCCGCGCCACGCGGGACACGGTGAACTTGACGCGACTCTTCCATGAGTTTACGCTGCAGACCTTTGCCGAGCTGGGCTTTGGGCTGGACATGCAGCTCATTGGCAACCCGCACGGCCATCCGCTGGACGCGGCGCTGGACGACGCGCTGCCGCAGATCATGCGCCGCGTGCAAATGCCAACGTGGCTCTGGAAGCTGCAGCGGTTCCTCAACATCGGCCACGAACGCAAGTACGCCGACACGACGCGGTTCATTCGTACACTCGTGGTCGACCTGGTCCACAAGAGCCTCACCCAAATGCAAGACAAGACGCAGCCAAAGAGGGAAGCTGCCACGATCGTCGAGCTGTTTATCCGCGCCATGCAGAACGATGAAGGCGGCAGTAGCGAGGACCGCATCACCCCCGACGTGCTGTGCGACGTCGCCATCATGTTTGTGCTCGGCGGCCGCGACACGACGGCCGACACACTCAACTGGCTGCTCCTGCTGCTCGCGAAGAACCCGCACGTCGAGCAAAAGGTTCGCGACGAGCTGTGGACCAAACTGCCCGAGCTCATGCGAGGCGAGACTTCGGCCATCACGCTGGAGCAGACCCAGACGCTCGTGTACATGGAAGCGTGCATTAAGGAGACGCTGCGCCTCTATGGCCCCGTGCCGCTCAGCTTGCGCCAGGCCAATCGCGATACCCATCTCGTCGACGGCACGTTCGTGCCCAAGGGCGCGACTGTGGGCATGTCGCCGTACGTGATGGGACGTCTCCAGAGTATCTGGGGCGACGACGCGCTCGAATTCAAGCCCGAGCGGTTCATCGACGCGGCCACGGGCAAGCTTCGCGTCGTCTCGGCGTTTGAGTTCTTTAGTTTCCACGCTGGACCACGCATTTGCATTGGCATGAGCCTCGCCATGCTCGAGATGAAACTCGTGGTCGCGAGTCTGCTGAGCCGTTTTCGCTTGGACATTCTCCCGAATGACGGCAGCTACCGGTTCTCGGCCGGACTGCCGCTCAAGAACTCGCTGCTCGCGCGTGTGCGTCCTGTCAAGTAGTACTAGTTGGAGCATCACGATGAAATCACTCATTTCTGTGAGTTGAGGGAAGTATATGATACAGTATTAGTACCAGTCAGATGAAACTGGACAGTCTCACTTGGTCGCGGTCGCGTGAGCTCGGTGGATACACGCCACGACCGGATTCTCGACCGTCAGCATGGTCGAGAACTTGAAGCTGCCGTCGTTTGGGAGGACGTCCAAGCGGAAGCGACTGAGCAGCGTCGCAATCGTCAGCTTCAGCTGGAGCATGGCGAGGTGCTTGCCGGGGCAAACACGAGGTCCGGCGTGGAAGGTGAAAAACTTGAAGGGCGAGACCACGAGGGGCTCGCCAGTGGCCTCGTCGATGAACCGCTCCGGTTTGAATTCGAGTGCGTCGTCACCCCAGACACTCTTAAGGCGTCCGATGATGAACGGAGACATGACCACAGTAGCTCCTTTCGGAACGAAAGTGCCGTCGACCAGATGGGTATCTTCATTGGCCTGTCGAGCAGCGAGCGGTCCTGGTGGGTAGATGCGCAGCGTCTCTTTGATCACGGCGTCCAAGTACGTGAGCGAATGGGTCTGGCTCATCGTCAGCGTCTTGATTTCGCCTCGCATGAGCTCGGGGACTTGGGCCCACAGCTCTTCGCGGATCTTTTTCTCGACATTTGGGTGCTTCTGGAGCAGGAGGAAGAGCCAATTCATTGTATCGGCCGGCGTGTCACTGCCACCAAAGACAAACATGATGGCGATGTCACACAGCGTCTCGGGCGAGAGCTGAGATGCGGGGTCGCCGTCCTGCATGGACTGGATGTACAGCTCAATGATATTCGTGGGTTCGGCAGTCGGACCTTCCACCTTGGACTGTGCCTGCGCAAGCGATTTGTGGATCATCTCGCCCACGATGCGGTGGATTTCGCCCGTGACCTGGCGGTACGAGCGTTCGCCACCAATGTCCAGGAATCGCTGCAGCTTCCAGAACCACTCGGGCGTCTGGATTCGGTACAGCACCTGCGGCATGGCCGCCTCCATCGCATGGTCCAATGGATGGCCGTGCTCACTGCCGATCATATCCATTTGCAAGCCAAAGCCCAGATCGGCGATGATCTGCAGCGTCAACTCGTGGAAGAGCTTGGAGAGATTGACTGGCTCGTGCGACCCGCACGACTTTTCCAGCACAGCGTAGAGCGCTTCGGCGTGCTTGTTAAACAGGGGGGTCGCAACGTCCCGGAACATACGAGGCGAGAGAAACTTGGTCGCGATCGAGCGCTGGTGGAACCACTCCTGGCCATCGAGCACGAAGAAGCTATTGCTGTTGCTGTTGTCAAAGACCGTGCGTGTGAGCTTGCCCTTGCCAAACTTGTCGTTCTGGGTCTTGGTCACGTCCTCAATGAGCGCGGGGGTCGTCAGCACGATAGTGTCGGGAATCGTAGGCATGTGGGGCTTCCACGGCTGCTCGCCCATCTCGAGCGTCTTCTCGAGGATCCATTCGACAAAACGCGTCGCGTTTTGGCTCAGCTCGAGTGCGTCGCCCAAGAGGAAGTGGGATTTCGGCAAACGCTTGGCGGGCTTGATGTTTGTGAGCCCGTGCTTCTTGGCGTACGCTTCGTGTGGGGCTGGGGAGGGAAAGAAGACTTTGTACAAAAGTAGCGTCACTGCGAAGGCGAGTGTGATCTGAAGAGGTGACGCATCTTGCAATAGGTCGGGGAGAATCACGGAGACCATGGTGGGGACCTGGCAATGCTGTCTGGACCTGGGTGGGAGAAATGGGAAGTGGGGAGTGGAAGGTAAGGGTGTTGGTGACTTGGAAGGCAAATTGCCGAATGGGGAACAGATGCCGATGACTTCGCTTCGAATCGGTCTCGCCCTCGGGCTTGTTTCTCCAAGCCTTGTATCCTCCACGAGAACCACGCAGGCACAAGAAGTCACGCGATCGGAAGCAGAGACATGGAGGAACCTGAAGCGGCTCTGTGTATATCCAGTGGTCTCGTTTTCTCTCGGCCTGACCTCAGCCTTGGTTCTCCTACTATTGGTATTACACGGGACACAAGGCTTGGAGACCTAGCAATACCAGTACGAGTACGCATAAAGGTCACGCGATCTGGCCGAGCTGGAAAGTACCCGGAGCGGTAGGAATCCAATGGATTTCCGTGACCGAGTAATGAGGTTTCCTTTCGGGTTCATTATCTCCGACATAGCGAGATATCCATCTCGACAGGACTTTTTGTCGACTCTCCAGACAGTGCAGCACGTTGTGCAGTGTGGTGATACCAGTGAAATGGACCTTCATTCAGTCTGGGTCGTGGTTCAATATCACTGATTCAGATCACGTATTCCCAACTCAAATTTTCGATAGTGTCTCTCTTCATATTTAAATATACAGTTTATATGGTTTCATCTCAATAAGGACAGTATACAAACACTATTTAATTCATCGATATTGTATTGGATAAGAGAGGTGCAAAGTAGTACACCGGTGCCCAGAGGCATCCAGGGACAGTTTCCTGAATGCAATCAAGGTCGTTCCCATCCCCCTTTTCCCTCGGTTCAGATGTCATAAAGGACAGAGTGGAGACTCCACTCTGCCCAGGGCAGTGCCCTGTATTCACTCTTTGCCAGGGGCCTCGGCTGCCGAGTCAGCAAACAGGACCAAGTACAGAACAGTCCAACTCGCACTCTTTACAGGGACCTTGGGATCAATTAGGCCGCTTGTAGAAAGACAGCGTTAGCAGTTCAGTAGGGTGCTTCAATGTTGAGTACATACTCATGTTGTTGAAGTTGTTAGCAAAGTACATTGGCTGAGGATATGCAAGGGAGGTTCCCAATCGTTCGCCAGGAGCGCAAAGAGCTCTTGCCAATCTGGACGGAAGGTCGAGTGGTGCGGCTGCGCTGGCAGTCCATGGCGACGTTATATAGCGGCTGCATCCGCCATTTTGTTCGCGCACGTAAGCGGTGTATCCAGTCTACTGAAATTTGTTTCCAGAGGCCCCGCTGCAAATAGTGAGAAAGTGAGAGTTTCTCCGGATCGAGCAGCCGACCCGGATGATTTAGTTAGCAGCGGCCAGCAGCGCTAGCGTCGTGGCCGTCTAGCCTTGCATGATCTATCTTGCGTTTTCCGGCAGGAGACTATTGGGTCCAGTTGAAGGGGTTCTCAATACACCACACAACAACGACCACAACAACAAAAGAGTGAGAATATTGTCCTGTCTGATGATAACAAGACTGCGCCACTGGGAAGGATCTTTGTTCAGTTGAACGGATGAAGGGGACGTCGGTCGGATTCAACTGTGTATCCTCTCCTTTCTTTTTCTCCGTCGTCCTCTTCTGTACTTCTTCTCCTTCTTCGTGAGTACTGTACATGTATAGCGTACAGTATTGCGTTACATCTCAAAGGGAACTGCAACACCATCGTCTGCCCGCCAATGGAGATAGTCGCCAGCGATGCTGACCGAGCCCGGCCAGAGGGGGCGGCGGGCTCGGTCAGCATCGCTGGGGGGATTCAAGTTGAATCCCGCTGCGGTCCGCACTGCGCAGCCACGTGGCCATTGGCCCCATTCGCAGCGGCGTCTGCCATGTTGTTCTATGCCCAAAGGTCACGGTGCCACCAGACCAGGCGAGTCTGCCTGGCTGCAGCGGTCAGACCTTACGAGCTGTTCGTTCTGCGGTGATCATAATACGTGGCACTGCCACGTGGCAGGCTGCATCCACGATGTACTTGTTGTCGCCGGCGACCTCCATTGCGGCGCGTATCATTCATCGACTGATGGGTAAGCAATACATTGGATTCAATCTGTTTTTTTTTTTGACCGCATTGTCTGCACTGTACCGGGAGTCCCGGTACAGCGCAGGTACAGTGCAAATTCTTCAGTCCCGGTCCGGGACTGTAGAATTGCAATCCAATCAGTTGGCGACCGGGTCGGCGCGACAGATGCGAGCCATCAGAGGGTTCTTGAGCTGCAGCATCATCGAGAACTTGTAGCTGCCGTCGTTTGGGAGCACATCCAAGCGGTACCGGCTCAGCAATGTCGCAATCACCAGCTTCAACTGGAGCATGGCGAGGTGCTTCCCAATGCAAACCCGCGACCCGGCATGGAAGCTGAACAACTTAAACGGCGAGACCACGCGCGACTCGCCAGTCACGGCGTCGATGAACCGCTCGGGCTTAAATTCGAGTGCGTCGTCGCCCCAAATACTCTGGAGGCGTCCCATGACGTACGGCATCACGGTCACGGTCTTTCCCTTGGCCACAAACGTCCCGTCCACGAGATGCGTGTCCCGCTCCGCCTGGCGCGTGCTCAGTGGACAGGGCGGGTAAATCCGGAGTGTCTCTTTGATCACGGCGTCCAAGTACGCGACTGCTCCATTGTCAACGTCTTGGCCTCGCCTCGCATGAGCTCGGGGACTTTGTCCCAGAGTTCTTTACGCAGCTTTTGCTCGACGTGCGGGTGCTTGCTCAGCATGAGGAAGACCCAGTTCAACGTAACGGCCGGCGTGTCGCTGCCAGCGAAGACAAACATGATGGCGATGTCACACAGCGTCTCGGGCGAGATCTGGGTATTAATACCTCCGTTCGTGGGGTCGTCCTGCATGGCCTGGATATAAAGCTCAACAATGTTGGTGGGCTCACTGCGCGATCCCGCCTTGGACTGCGCATGGGCAAGCGACTTGTGGACCATCTCACCCACAATGCGGTGGACCTCGCTCGCTACCTGGCGAAACGTGCGCTCGCTCCGGACATTCAGGAACCGCTGCAGCTTCCAGAGCCACTCGGGCGTCTGCATCCGGTAGAGCACCTGCGGCATGGCGGCTTCCATCGCACGGGCCAATGGATGGCCGTGCTCGTTGCCGACCAGATCCATTTGAAAGCCAAAGCCCAGCTCGGCCATCTCCTGGAGTGTTAGTTCGTGGAAGAGCTTGGGCAGATTCACTGGCTCGTGCGACCCGCAGGACTTCTCCAGTACATCGTAGAACACTTCAGCGTGCTTGTTGAACATGACGGTCGCAATATCGCGTAGCATGCGCGGCGAGAAAAACTTGGTCGCGATCGAGCGCTGGTGGAACCACTCGTGGCCGTCCAGGACGAAGAAGCTAGTGCTCATCCCGTCAAAGACCGTGCGCGTGAGCTTGCCCTTGCCAAAAATGTCGTTCTGGGTCTTGACCACGTCTTCGATCAGCGAGGGCGTCGCAATCATGATGGGTGTCGGGCAGCATAGGGACGTGGCAAAGCCACGGCTGCTCGTCCATTTCGACCGTCTTCTCGAACATCCAGTCGAAGAATCGGGTCGCATTCTGGCTCAGTTCGACCAAATCGCCCAAGAGAAAGTGAGACTGGGGCAGTCGCTTGGCGAGCGTGATATGTTTGAGCCCATGCGTCTTGGCGTATTCTTCATGCGCAGCGCGAGACGGGAAGAGCAGCTTGTACTTGAGCAGCGTCGCTGCGAAGGCGCCGAGCGCGATGTGAAGCGACGATGCGTCGCGCAGGAGGTCGGGGAGAATAATGGAGACCATGACGGTTGAAGGAAGAAGGGATCGACTGAAGAAATGGAATGTGCAGTGAAGGGTGATTGCTGTCTCGTCTGTCGATGTCCATCGACATACAGAATTTATCCTCGTTAAAAGCAGTAGCTGAGTTTGATAAGACTAACAGGGGACTGCAAATCAATTAATTACGTTATTGGAGAGATTTTGATAAGCAAGCTTCCGCAGTTTTTAGTCAGTTGATGAACGTAACCTCAGTACATTTGGATGGTCCCAGATCCCCGCACTTCAGTACAGTCGCAGGGGTGGGATAAGCTGGAGGCATCGACATGATCTCACTTGGCGATCGGGTCAGCCCGGTTAATACGCGCCATCAGTGGATTCTTGAGCGGCAGCGTGGCCGAGAACTTGTAGCTGCCGTCGTTTGGGAGCACGTCCAGGCGGTACCGGCTCAGCAGCGTCGCTGTGAGTAGCTTGAGCTCGAGCATGGCGAGGTGCTTGCCGATACAAATACGGGGTCCAGCGTGGAAGCTGAAGAACTCGAACGACGAGACCACGCGCGGCTTGTCCGTGGCCCCATCGATGAACCGCTCGGGCTTGAATTCGAGAGCATCGTCGCCCCACACGCTCTTGAGACGACCGACCGCGTACACTGAGAGACCCACGACGGCTCCCTTGGGTATAAACGTACCGTCCACCAAGTGGGTATCACGCTCAGCCTGGCGCATGTTGAGCGGTCCGGACGGGTAGAACCGGAGCGTCTCTTTAATCACGGCGTCCAAGTACGTGAGCGTCTGCACCTGGTCCATTGAGAGCGTCTTGATCTCGCCTCGCATGAGCTCGGGGACCTTGTCCCAGAGTTCTTTCCGGAGCTTTTCTTCGACGTGTGGATGCTTGCTCAGCAAGAGAAACAGCCAGTTGAACGTATCGGCCGTCGTGTCGCGACCGCCAATGACAAAGAGAATGCCAATGTCGCGCAGCGTCTCGGGCGAGATCGCGTCCGTGGGGTCGTCCTGCATGGCGTGGATGAACAGCTCGACGATATTCTTGGGCTCGCCACGTGGGCCCGCGTTGGACTGGGACTGCGTGAGCGTTTTGTGGACCATCTCGCTCACGATGCGGCGGATCTCGCCCGTTACGTGGCGGTACGTGCGCTCACCGCCAATGTTGAGGAACCGTTGTAGCTTCCAGATCCACATGGGTGTCTGCCAACGGTACAGCACTTGTGGGAGAGCCTCTTCCAGTGCCTGGTCGAGTGGGTGCCCGTGTTTACTGCCGATCAGATCCATTTGCAAGCCAAAGCCCAGCTCGGCGATGGCCTGCAGCGTGAACTCGTGGAAGAGCTTGGAGAGATCGACCGGCTCACGGGACCCGGAGGACTTTTCCAGCACCGCCAGTAGGATTTCGCCGTGCTTATTGAAGGTCGCGGTCGCAACGTCTCGGAACATGCGCGGCGAGAAGAACTTGGACGCGATGCGGCGCTGGTGGAACCACGCGTCACCCTCGAGCGCAAAGAGGCTGTTGCCGAAGATGTCGCCAAATACGGTGCGCGTGAAGTCGCCCTTGCCAAAGATGTCGTTTTGGGTCTTGACCACGTCCTCGATCAGCGCGGGCGTCGCGAGCATGATGCAGTCGGGCATCAACGGCATGCGGCGAAGCCACGGCTGCTCGCCCATCTCGAGCGTCTTCTCGTGGATCCAGTCGACAAACCGCGTCCCGTTCTGGCTCAGTTCGATCAAATCGCCCAAGAGAAAGTGAGATTGGGGCAGTCGCTTGGCGAGCTTGATATCTTTGAGCCCGTGGTTCTTAGCGTACGCTTCGTGTGGCGCTGGAGATGGGAAGAGCAGTTTGTACGTGAGGAGCGTCGCGGCGAACGCGCCGATCGTGAGCTGTAGCGGTGACGCGTCGAGTAGCATGTCGGGGAGAATAACGGAGACCATTAGCTGTTGATGCTTGGGGGGGGAGTGCGGTCAGGAAGTCAAATTGCCAAGTGGTCAGTGTTTGCTTTTTCTGCACCTCGGTCCATGTCGCTTCTAGTACACAGAGTCTCTGCTGAACCCACGACGGCGCACACTTTGAATGATGACTATGGAATCTTTTTCTTCCATCAGCCGGGACTTTCTTCTCATAGCGATAACCTGCGACGTGTGACGTGGGCAGATCGTATCACGAGTGATATTTTTATCACTCGTGAGATCACAGTCCACATTGGTGGAACACTGTTACAGGGCCGATCTGCACGGCAACTTCAATGAGTGGTGAGAACCAACAGTCTTCTCAGAGGATAGAACGCATGGAGTGGGAGAGGGTTGCCGATTCAATTCGGTGACTCAACAGGCTCGAGTACCCGAGGCGCATCCGCCATATACTGAGCTTCTATTTGATTAACACCCGCCACTCAAACTGCTGAGCAAAGGCAAACGAAATTCCCTCATTCGACGGTCGAACGAGGGAGTTTCTTTTGTGAGCGAGCGGTGAAAGCGACTACATCCAGATTTCCCTATCGCGCCGCGGTTGCTGGTCCAGAAAACATCAGCAAGCACCACGAACGTCACTGCTAAACCAACTGGCAGGTGATGTGAGCGCGCGTGACAATTGCCTACGACGGATGGAGCTGACAGTCTGTGATCGTTGTTGGTCTCTCCCAACCAAATCCCTCAAAAGAGAGCATCTGATTGGTTCTCTCCACCCAACCAGCAAAAATGGCGGCAGATTTGCATCGCTACTAGTAACTGGTATAGCTACACGTACTTGACCTTTGGCTACGTCTCTTGCAGACATCCCGACCCGCACGTCGAATGCGCACGTCCCTCTCCCATCACATCGTCTGCTCGATCCTCTGTTTCTACCTAACCGACTACTCGGCTCTCCCATAGAGGCGCGGCGAGGGCCCCTTCTCGCCGAGCGTGTTCGCTCGCACTCCATCTCTCACTCTCCAATTCACCCACAAGCTTCCACCATGGTCTCCGACGTCCTCTCAGACCTGCTGCGCGACCCGTCACCCCTACACCTCGCGATCGGTGTGTTCGTCGCAACGCTGCTCGCCTACAAGATACTAGTCCAAACACCGGCACCGCACGAAGCGTACGCCAAGAAGCGCGGACTCACAAACATCAAGCTCGCCAAGCGACTGCCTCAAACCCGATTTCTATTCGGTGATTTGATCGAACTGAGTCAAAACGCGACGCGATTTGCGGACTGGATCCACGAGAAGACGCTCGAGATGCACGAGCAGCCGTGGGTGCCCCACGTGCCGTCGTTGCCCGGCACCATCATCGTGACGACACCTGCACTCGTCGAGGACGTGGTCAAGACCCAGAATGACATCTTCGGCAAAGGCGAGTTCACACGCACAATCTTCAGGGAGCTTGTCGGCAATGGCTTCTTCAATCTCGAAGGCGACGCGTGGTTCCATCAGCGCAGGATCGCGTCCAAGTTCTTCTCGCCTCGAATGTTCCGTGACATTGCGACCGCGACGTGCAACAAGAACGCCGATATGCTCTACGCTGTTTTGGAAAAAGCCTGTGGGTCTCACGAGCCAGTCAATCTCACCAAGCACTTGCACGAGTTCACACTACAAAACATCGCCGACCTATGCTTTGGGCTGAAGATGGATCTGATTGGCAGCAAGCACGGCCATCCATTGGATCATGCTCTCGACGAGACCTTGGGTCAGGTGTTCTACCGGGTGCAGACACCTGCGTGGATCTGGAAGACGCAGCGGTTCCTGAACATTGGCGGCGAGCGAAAGTACCGTCAGGTTACGGATGAGATTCGCCACATCGTGGGCAAGATGGTCAGTAAATCTCTCGAGCAGGCACAGTCCAAGACGGGTCCGCCCGCCGAGCCGACGAATATTATTGAGCTGTATATCCGGACCATTCAAGAAGACCCCACGGATCCCACTGCCCTGATCACACCCGAGACACTGCGTGACATTGGCATCATGTTCGTGTTTGGTGGTCGCGACTCGGTGGCCGACACACTCAACTGGATCTTCTTCAGGCTGAGCAAGCACCCAAGAGTCGAGCAAACGCTTCGCGAAGAGCTCTGGGCCAAAGTCCCCGAGCTTATGCGAGGGGAGATCAAGACATTGACAATGGACCAGATACAGACACTCACATACGTGGAGGCTGTCATCAAAGAGACGCTTCGCCTTCACCCACCTGGGCCACTCGCCATGCGTCAGGCCGAACGAGATACCCACCTCGTGGACGGCACTTTCGTTCCAAAAGGAGCTACTGTGGGCATGTCGCCATACGTCATGGGACGTCTACAGAGTATCTGGGGCGACGATGCACTGGAGTTCAAGCCCGAACGGTTCATCGACGCGGCCACTGGCAGATCTCGTGTGGTGTCGCCGTATGCGTTTTTCAGCTTTAGTGCCGGACCTCGTGTGTGCATTGGCAAGCACCTCGCCCTGCTTCACATGAAGCTGCTAATCGCAACGCTACTCAGTCGCTTTCGCCTCGACGTGCTCCCGAACGACGGTAGCTACAAGATCGCGGCGACTCTAATGCTCAAGAACCCACTGATGGCGCGTATCCACGGAGTCGAGCCGCTCCGCAAATGAGACTTTTTCCGGCGGAGAAATAGAAGTAGATTCACTGAACATTAGCATGTCGGACCCAAGTTGAAATAGAAGCCATGTAAACCGGTTTCTTCGCCGGTATCGGTAGTCTCACCAGTCACATATTCTTGTGGTTGCCACACGTCGCATAGCACCGAGTTCCCTTCTCCAATCCAGCGTGGCATTTCTGGATGACCGTTCCACGAATGAGCTCCGTTAGATCGCAATTCACTCCTGCTCCCTAACCATGAAGACCTTCAGCAAGCCACCCGCTCTCTGTGTTGGCGACACGATCGCGATCGTCGCGCCGGCCTCGGCGCTCGCGGTCCACGTGCCGCACCGCCTCCACAAGGCCCGTGAGCTCTTCGAAGCGAGTGGGTACAAGGTCAAAATCTTTGCGTCCGTCACGCAAACGCCGCAGCAAAATCTCACACACCTCATACAGACCCATCCCGAGCCGCTGGACCCAGCGATATACGGCGCGCAGTACCCAGCGTACTGTTCCGCGGATGCGATCACGCGTGCGCAGGATCTCATGGCTGCGTTTCTGGATCCCCAGGTCCACGCGGTCGTGTGCGCCATCGGCGGCTGGGGCTCCCACGAGCTGCTGGAGCTTATCGACTATGATGTGATCCGTCAACACGCCAAGATCTTTGTGGGTTTTTCCGGCGTCACGTCGCTCCACTGTGCGTTCCAGACCAAGGCTAGGATGGTGTCCTTCTACGGACCGAGTGCGGTCGCCCAGTTTGGCGAGTTCCCCGAGCCGTTGGCATATACGATGGACCGCTTCTGGAAGGCGCTGACGACTGATACGCCCATTGGTTTCATTGAGCCGTCGCTGGAATGGAGTGACGACAAGATCGCCAACTGGTTTACGCAGGCGGACGTCTCCTATGTCAACAAGATGAAACCCAACGCTGGCTACGCGTGGCTGCGCAAGGGCAGCGCGACGGGCATTCTGTTAGGAGGTTGTCTGCCCGTGCTGCTCACAGTGCGTGGCACGCCGTTCATGCCGGATCTTGCGGACGCCATCTTACTTCTGGAGACGCCCGAGAGTGACTTTGAGTTCGACAAGGGCATGCCGCTTGATAGCATCAACATGGTGCTGGGGGCGCTTCGCATTGACGGCACATTCTCCAAGATTCAAGGGCTCGTGGTTGGCCGTGTGTTTGGTCATTCGGAGAAGAACGTGGAGGAGATCAAGCGGCTCATTATGTACCACACGCGCGGCACACAGTTCCCGATCCTGTACGGCATTGACGCGGGCCACAGCGATCCAATATTGACGCTGCCGCTGGGCTGCCGCGTCACGCTCGACTCCCACGCCGGTCGCTTCAGTATTGACGAGGCTGGCGTGCAATAACCCCTCCAAAATATACTTGTCAGGATTGTTTTGTTCCGTATGATGACGGCTTGGATCAGTAGTATTAGTAGGGGGATGCGACTTCTCGCTCGCTCTGTACCACCACGAGGAGAATGGGTGGGTGCTTACGTTGATGCGTCCTTCGCACGAGTAAACTTCTATTGGGTTCATGAGGTTTCTTGTGGTGAGGAGACTGTCACAAGTCACAGACTTCCGAACCCAATCCATCGATTCCAAAGTCTCACTTTCCGATCATCCGCAACTCCCAAACGCACGCAAATGACCCTTCCACGTGCCTTTGCCAAGCCACCAGCGATCCGCGTCGGTGACACGATCGCGTTCGTCGCGCCGTCGTCGGGCTTCGCGGTCCACGCGCCGCACCGCCTCGACAAGGCTCGTGAGGTTTTTGAAGCCGCCGGCTACAAGGTCAAAATCTACGCTTCTGTTACCCGCCCGCCCCAGGAGAACGTCGCGCAGCTCGTGGCGAACCACCAAGAGCCGCTGGATCCAGCAATCTACGGCGCGCAGTTCCCATGCTACGGCTCGGCCGATGCGATTACACGCGCACAGGACCTCATGACTGCGTTTCTCGACCCCATGGTCCGCGCGATTGTCTGCACGATTGGCGGGCTCAACTCGCACGAGCTGCTCGAGTACCTCGACTTCGAGCTGATCCGTGAGCACGCCAAGATCTTCGTGGGCTACTCCGACATCACGTCGCTCCACTGTGCGCTGCAGGCCCAGGCGGGCGTGGTCTCGTTCTACGGGCCGAGTGCGATCTGCCAGTTTGGGGAATTCCCTAAGCCGCTCGCGTACACGATGGACTACTTCTGGAGGGCAGTCACGACCGACAAGCCGTTGGGTTCCATCGAGCCCTCGCGCGAATGGAGCGATGACAAGACGGCCGACTGGACCGCCAAGACCGACATCACGTACGTCAACAAGATGAAGCCCAACGCTGGCTACGAGTGGCTCCGTGAAGGCACCGCCAGCGGACCGCTTCTTGGTGGCTGTCTCCCCGTGCTCTTGAACGTGCGTGGTACGCCATTTATGCCCGATCTCACGGGCGCGGTCCTCTTGCTCGAGACACCGGAAAGCGACCATGCGTATGACCAGGGCATGTCGCTCGACAGTATCAACATGGTGCTGGGCGCGCTTCGCATCGACGACACGTTCGCCAAAATCCAGGGGCTCCTTGTCGGCCGCGTTTATGCCCACTCGGAAGATAGCGTCCAGGAGATTAAACGGCTCATCCAGTACCACACGCGTGGCACGCAGTTCCCGATCCTGTACGGAGTCGACAGTGGCCATTCGGATCCCATGCTCACGCTGCCGCTTGGGTGCCGCGTCACGTTGGACTCGCAGTCCCACCTCTTGAGCGTCGACGAGGCGGGCGTTGTGTGAGTAGAAGACGGATTGGAGATTAAATCAGTACATACGTACACTGGGTCCAGCTGGTTGGCTTCCTTACCGTGATTCCACATGGATGTGAGACCATGGCTGGATCGCTGGGGGGAGATGAGCCCGTGTCCTCTCCCGCCAATGTACTTGAGTATTCTATGAGTCGCATTCAGTGGACCGGTTACGTGCCGTGTATGTCGCTTTTCGCTCGACGTCTGATTGGCACGGTAAGCCAACCACTTGGCGGCGGTCTGGTCCCATTTTTTCCACACACGTAAAGGGTCTCTCATTCGCGCTCTTTCTGACCTCCGGATACAAAAGTTCCCCCACGGATTCCCCCCTCTCACTCGCATTCTCCACCATGATACCTCCGGGCTTCACAATCGAGTCCACGCCGGACCGCATCACCCCCATGGCGACGCTGCCGTTCGAAGAAGACGATGCGCTCGCACGCAAGAAGCTGCTCGAGAGCACGAGCTTCTCGGCGATGAGCGGTCTTCCGCAGGACCCGACGGTGCTCCAAGCCGAGAACAAGTACGCGGCCTTCCGCGGTCTCTACGTCGTGCAGAGCTGTACCGCGTCGCGCCACGTCAAGTACGCCATGGAGGTCGCGAGCCCCGAGCTGCAGCTCCACACGCGCATCACGCGCCGCTTCAGCGCCTTCTACGTGATGCGCAAGCGCCTGTTAAAGTCGCTGAAAAAGTGCCAGGATCCAGCGGCGCGGCCCACACTGCTCAGCAACGACAGCCTCTTCCCCGAGTGGGACCTCTCTCTATGGGGTCGCTCTTGCTGTCCGGGTTGTCAGCACGTGCGCAAGACGCTCAAGAGGACGCCGTTCCCGCGGCGCGCGATCTTTTCCACGTCGGTCGACGACATCGACGAGCGCTCACCGCTGCTGGAGAACTTTCTCAGCACGTGCGTGCGGCTCGTGAGCGACTGGCCCGGGTGCGCGCGCGGCCGCAAGTTCGCCTGCGTCGTGCTGGGCCAGTTCCTCGGCACGAACTTGCTCTTTCTCGTATTTCAGCAACTGCGGCTCACGATGGCTGAGTTGGCGGTGAGCAGCGAGATGGAGATCACTACACCAGAGGTGGTGGAGGTGGACGAGAAGCAGAAGGAGAACGTGGTCGTTGTCTCGCCTCAGATCAGTGCGTTGTGAGACTGTTGCATGTGTATGTACCCATCTCACGAACGAAGTGAGACCGTGGGGAACGTACTGAGATACAGTATACTTGAAATGTCAATGAAGGGTTTGTAACAGTCATTGCAACCTTCATTCTCTCCGTGTCGCACGTGACGCGCAGCAATGGGCGATGGCGACCTGGCGGCGCTTGCGCGCGTTTTCCACGCGGACGGATTCGTGGCGCTGGATCGCGCGCAGTTTGGACTGAGCGATGCGCAGATCACGTGCGTTGCCGCGGCAGTACAGACTCGCTATGAGCAGTTTCTCGCCATCGCCGAGCGCCATGCGATCGACCTCTCCAGTGTGGCGAATGCCGAGCGGATCCCCGGCTTTTACGTGCGCCAGGGCGGCCGCATCGACATGGAGCTAGTCACGACCAAGACAAACCTACCAGGCGCAAGCGCTGCGACCAAGAGCCTCGTGGCAGACGTCCAGCCCGTGGACCTGGATCTCTTCCGTGGGCTCGAGGCAAACTGGAAGAGCGTCGTTGACGAGGTTTTCCAGGCCGACAAGAGTTCCGGGCGGAGCGGCCAGTACGAGCTCGAGTACATTGGCTGCGTCGTCGCGCGGCCTGGCGATGGCGACCAGAACTGGCACCTCGACGGCGTCCACCGCAACCTCACGCAGCACGAACCCGGTACAAAGCGAAGGACGGATCACCTTCTCTCGCTCTCTCTCTTTGCTGATCCCCTTGTGTTTCTCATAGCCGATCGTCTCAATGTGTTTGTACCGCTCGTTGAAATCACCCCGGAGATTGGTGGCACGGAGATGAAGCGCGCGTCGCAGTTCCACGACGACGGGCGGCGCGGCGCGGCCTTTGACGACTATGCCGAGCTTGAGAGCGTGACCCACTACGTGGCTGTGGGCACGCCCGTGGTCATGGACTACCGCGTGTGGCACCGCGGACGCGCGAACAGCTCGGTGTCGGTATTGCGGCCGTTGCTGTACTTTAAGTACACGAAAAAAGACGGTGAGGCCGCGCCAAGTGGGAAGCGCGCGGCGGACGATGGCGAGAAGAAGACGATGACGAAGAAGAAACGCGTCGCGCTCATTAGCGTGTCCAACGCAGAGACAGATTCCCAGTAGCTGGTTGCCAGTTGGTTTCCAAGCCATTCACTCGCTGAAGCGGAGATGACTCGCGCTCTGCTGAGAATACATCGTGAAGGCAAGAGTGCTGGAGTACCAGAAGATAAGTTCGCACAAATGTAGGCGACCCCACCCCATCGTAAAGGCAAGAGCAAATCAGAGAATGATGGAGGTGTCCGCTATCACGATGTTCAGTGTGGTACCTTAATGCGGACAAATTCCTCATTGTCCGCCAATTAGTCGTCCAGAGGAGTCGAGTGATGTATGTATTGGTACTGTAGTACATAGCGCCAGCTTGTGGGTGGTCGTCATCGATGACAAACGCAAATGAACACTGCGGGTGTGAGCTACAGTAATCATCGCAGTACCGTAGAGTTTAATCGCCCGGAAAAGAGCGAAGCTAATGTTAGTTCTTGTACTCTCTCTCTCTCTCTATCTATCTCTATCTCTATCTCTCTATCTCTCTATCTCTCTATCTCTCTATCTCTATCTCTCTATCTCTCTATCTATCTCTATCCGATCTAGGACCGGTGGGGCCACAGCGGATCGCCAGTCAATTGGCGGCAAAACCAATCGCGACTAGTGTAACGAGCCCCATTTGCCCAAATCCTATACCTTACTCTTGAGTGTGGGGCGGAAACCCATGCCATCGATCGGATCCATTCCCCCATTTTGCTGCAGCGCCCCGTAGTGGACACGGACGCGCCTGGCTACACGACTTTGTCTGCGTGGACATGACTTGTCTCGTGCACTTGCGTATAATGGATTGTATTCAGTTGACGGCTGATGTGATGCGGCCCATCTCGGCGTGTCATCCACCATTGTCTGTCGCGCATCGTCGCAGTGCGGATTCTGCTGTGCAAGGGGAACGCGTCGCCGACCGTATTTTAATTAAAACTGTAAATGAAGAAAAGAAAGCCTTTCCATTCGCTTGACTGTCCATGAGGGGCATGAGAGTGCCGTGGCGGTCGCGGCCTTCTCCGGACGGAAAGATCTGCTCTGGGGCTTCCTTCCCGCAGGCCTCGACTCGGAACCTGTGGCTCAATATTCCCCAGCTTATGTATCCAATGCGATCGTACCCTCATTCTACGCTACTCCTTGTCTCCTTGTATTTCTCTTCACCGCCAGCTACAGGCTCCCCGCCGTGAGAGCCCCGCGAGCATGGCCGCTGTGATCTCCGACGGCTGCTCGCGCACCATGCCGGCGACAATATCCACTTCCGACGTGACGCGCGAGACGCGGCCGGTCGCAACCTCCAGTTCAAAGCGCTGCTGCACGGCAAACACAAAGGCACGCTCGCGGCCACGTCCGTCTCGCACTGAGATTTCGAGCTCGGCCGTCATCTTGATGATCGCGTGGTCCGCGGCTTCGAAGCGTTCCGTCGCCAGCACGTGCAGACGGAAGTTGTCCCCGAAGCTGCGCTGGTGGTGGCGCCACGCCCGCGCAAACGCCTCGAGCGAGTCGAACTGTTCGCTCTCGAGATCCAACAGCGACGAGGACGAACCCACGGCAGTTCCCCCAGGAGGTGGCGACTGCATCGCCATGTAGAACGACGCGATCGCGTGCTCGGGCTCGTCGTCCGGACTCGGAGTCGAATGGTGCGGCTGCGTCGAGAGCAGCGAGGTGCGCTGCGCCATGAGTACCTGAATCTCGCGCTCGAGCGTCGCGATGTCACCGGCGAGCGCGCGCTCGTGCTGGCGCTTGCGCTTGCGGTAGTTGGCCTGGTTCACGCGGCACTGCTCCTTGCGGCGCGCACGCTTGTCGCCGACGACGGGCGGTCGCGAGCGCTCTTGGGACTCGACCCCATCATCTTCGTCCTCTCGAATGTGGCCTGGCTGTTGGGCGCTGGGCGACGGCGGTGGAGGGCGAAGCTGCTCGGAGTGGATCCGTAGCTGCTCGTCGTGCTGCAGATACGTTGGCGGCGGGTGCAAAGCAGATACTGGCGGAAGCGGCACGCGTGACGGCGCAAAGGACGCGGCGCCGTGGAGGATGCGGAGCGACGGCAGCATCGCAGGAACAGGCGGCGTGCGCGCGGCCGTGAGTGATGCTGACAGGAGGATGGTCACCATGGAGGCTTGGTCGGTTTGTCGAAAGTTGGTTGTTGTTGATTGTTGGTTTCTCTTGGGTTCCCAACGTTGGCCAGGGTGTCGCTGTAGGGAACCCACAATGGGTGGAAAATAGCACGAAGAAGAAAAAAACACGACCACGCGGCTGGGAATGCTGGATGTTGGCGCGTGGGCAAAGATAGTTGGCCAGTCCATTCCCGCCGATCACGCAACAGAGCGAGCGTCGTCTCAACTATGGACGTGTTCGTGCCGATTGATTTAGGGTTGGGGGATGTGGATGAGACTGTAATTTTGTGAAGTGAGTGAAGGGGAAGGTGTTTACCCTTTCAATGCCAATGGATAGGGCTTTGGTGCATCTGCACGTGCATCACATGCTGGAACCAAAATTCATGTTCGGATCCCCACCTCACAACACTTGCTGATACAGTAACTCGATGTAGTATCATGAACGCACAGCAAAGCTGGCAAATCTCGCTTACAGTTTTGGTCTACGTATCATTGTTCATCTGTTTTTGGCTATGGCGTGCGAATATGAAACCATCACTCGAATAACAGTTCAATATTCATGATATGAACTTAACAAGTTTTTAAAACCGTTTGGCAAATTTATCATGAATATTGAACTGTCGGGTAATTTTCAAATATTTTCTAAGTGCTTTTAAAAAAACTTAGGAAAAAATACCGAGGTAAATTCTCGTACTTTGATCGAGGGATGGCTCGTCTGCTATGGTTCAAGAAAAGACAGTATGTAGTGCCTCTAAACACCGGGTCATTTTTATATACCTCTTATATAGGATATATGCAAGCATATATTAATTGACATTTGACTGAGGGTTCCGATTCTAATTAATATAAACTGACAAGGAATATACATCAGGGGGTGCCTAAAGGCACTACAAATTGTAGTTTGACTCATCTGTATACTGGATTTATGTTATTTAAGTACCAATTCATGTACATAAAATTTAGCAGAACCGGAGAAAACAATATTCTATCGATATCATAAGTGTTCTCTGATCACGAGAGCAAACAACGGTAAACGGAATGACCAACATCGTGCCCGTGATTTACGGAAGCACATGTGAATCTTCGACGCCGCAAAAGGTCAGAGCATTCACCAACAAGCAACCAGTTCACTCGGATCAGCAAAACTATAGGTTCCTCCTCAAGCAAGCAGTTCTGGACGAGTTATTGTCCAAGTCAGCACACCACGGCACTGATCACGTTCGAACTGATCGTCGCAAAACGCATTTAGCGTGTTGGAAGTGAAGTACTGTAACATTTACGCGCGCACCTTGAGTTCGCCTTCCTCTCCTAGCGCAAGGGCGATAAGCGCGACACCGCCTTCGAATTCGTCGTAGATTGTCGCAAGCCACCGACGAAGCAGGCGCATGTTGTAGCAAATTGGAGTTGCAGCAAATTGGGGTTGCAGCAAACAGGAGTTTCGCGCCAACGCCCACTGGGCGTTGGTAACCTCTCGAAACTATCTCGATTTTGAATGTTCAGATGCTCTGACACGCGCTGGCTTCCAGATTTCTGAGATTTCAATTTTGAGGCTTAAAGAAACTTCCCGAAACCCGAAATCCTGCGGGATGCCTTCCATTGTTGGACGTTAACGTGAACTTGGAGCAACTACTGCGTGAACAGATCAAACTAACATAAATCTTATTGGCTTTATTTTGATCCTCGTTTAGGCTTGGATGGCTTGGAGACAAGTGCACCAGACTTCCCACTGTAGTATAAATGAAGAGCTTTCATTTCCAGTGTTTTTGGCTTGCTCTAAATAATATCTCGTTGTCTTATTCCCATTTTGCCTCTGTTCACACACATCCTGTTATCATCAAATATTTGTACCGGTAGTAATGTACAATATATGTACAATAGCATGCATATTCCGAGTGATTGCGTCATGGCACTACTGGATCAGGATTGATGGATACAATATGTACAATATAATAAGCCGCTCAAAAACTGTGCAATGCGGTTACTTCTATTGCCCCAACCCTTCACGGTGACGTCGCCTAGCGGACAAGATTGCGCTTCGTGTAGTACAACGGTGTGCATTCCAATACTTCAAGTATTTACTTCAAGTATACTGCCTTCTTGGATAGGCCCGTTTGTTGGTGAAATTCCCAACGACTGCTGTGCATTAGGCCCTAATTTAGGGGGCGTGAAGCATGGCGACACAACCTCCTCTCACAAACTGATCTTATCAATGAATATGATGAGGTGTACCTCAACAAGTAGAATGTTGTGGGCCAAAGCGTGTGCGGTGGGAGCAACTCACCAGGTTTTGGTGTACTGTACTGTTCAGCAAAAGTGATTCCCCCCATTTCGCACATTCTGAAACCGCCACTTCAGTCATCCTCGAAAATGAGACCTTCTCAGCATATGATTGATCAAAAATGGTGTCAACGCAAGTTTACGAAATGGGCTCAACTCGTATTCATATGGGAGACACAAAAATGTGACCAGCTTCGGTTACGCTTTCGGGTTATCCTTGGGGTCCCATCCACACCTCATCAGTAACATTGCATTGATCACGCCCGACCAAGTCCAGAAGACTATCCTAATCCCATACAGTGTATAGCGCCTTTAAGCACTATCCTGATGTATTTACCTTAACAGTTTATATTATTTAAAATCGGAACCCACAGTCAAATGACTATTATTTGATTCTTGCATTTATCCTATATAAGAGGTAAAGAGAAGTGACCCGGTGCTTAGAGGCGCTACAAACTGTACAAAGAGCCTACAGTAGTCTTTGAGTCAACAGAACCGTGGGTCAACAAACAGCCGAGTCCACATCTTCTTGCGAGGTATTTTTTTCTTCCAGGGAACGGGATCCTTCTCCGCTCTTCTCACACGTCCCAGAACCACTCGGTCGCCCCTGATAATAAGTTCGCACGCGAACATGATCTCGTGGACGACGATGCTTCTCCTCTCCCCCCTCCCCTTCCTCCTCCGCCGATCATTCCTCGTTTGGGCGGTATACGAGACGAGATGCAGAGTGGTTACTATTGTAAGCCTTTCACAGTGCCACGAGTCCGACGTGACGTCGCGATTCGCGAGGGCGCCAAGCTTAGTCTCACCGACACGATCACGATGCTACGTGCGCGCAGACCACTACCCCAGCGCGACTCTGCTCCGACGCGTATGACGATCGCCGGGACGGACGATGATCAGTGTCAAGACGTCGGGGATGACGACTGGTATTCCGGCTCCGTGGGGCGAAACGCCACATCAAACAGGAGAGACGGTCAGGTGCTTCCGCTACCGAGTCTCCCGCACACCGTAGTGAATGAACGGGTGCCCGGCCTGCTCACGCTTGCCGACACCATCACGCTCTCAAAGCCACGCGTGCGACGACCAATGATGAGGCGACCGCTTCCGACCGCCCTAGACTCTCTATGGGACACTGGAAGTCTGTGTTGTTCGGAGGGTTCAAGTTTCCAGTCGAGTAGCAATCGTGGGACGCGCCGGAGCGACTGGGGCGAGACGGAACAGTGCTGTCCCGGTTCAGAGTGTGCTGTTCGGCCGAGCCCACAACCCCGGGCATCTGATGACGGACCGATGGAACCGCCGCAACACTCTCGGCGGGGTAACAAAGGCCATGGCAGCCAGTTCCCTCTCTTCCAGTCCACCAGTCAGCTCCAGTCGACGCGATATCGACCAGTGCCGTCAGCAAGATTCAGTCAACTCCTCGCTCAGGATAATTCCAACGGATCATCGAGTCCCGAGTTTGCCTTCCAACAACCTTGGCGTCATCAAGTGGAAGGCACATCTCCAATAACAAGACGTCCCCGAAGCGAGCATGGACAGGGACACGGTGGGTTCGATTTTTCACCAGTGGACGAGCTTGCTGCCCGGCGCCAGCCTCACAGGAGTCAGAAGCGACGGCAAACGAGTGAGAATGATCTGGATGATGACGAAGACAACGATGACGAACGTTCATCCAGCAATGTCCCCGAGTTGGTCACCGACGGTATGACGCCCGAGCAGATCCGCCAGGCCAAGAAAGATCGCCGCAAAGAGCAGTGCCGCATCAACCAGGCCAATTACCGCAAGCGCAAGCGTGCCGTCGAACGGCAAACCGACCACGCGATCCAGCAACTCCAGGATGAAATTGAACGGCTACAAGTTCAACGCGACACGTCACTGCGACGCGCACAAGACGCCAGGGAGAGCGCACGGCAGTCTCGTGACCCCATGAATATGGTCCAAGAGGTTTTGCTCAGATTAAGCACCCCACAAGACGTATCTCGACAGGCGCGTGCGCCGCTTCGGCAGATTGACGTGATCGTCGGTCTCGGATGCGAAGAATTTGTGTCCGCGGACGAACTGCTTGCACAGTGGAAATACCATCGCACTGTGTTCGATGTGTTTGAGTTTCGCCTGCGGTCCGTCCGCGGTGAACAGCTCGGTGAATCGCTGGTTCTCACCGCGGAAGCCACGCTGCGGTGCTCGATCGTCGCGCGCTCACACAAGAGCCATGGGAAGTTCAGTGAGGACGACGATCAAGCGGCCGTGGTGTGCCCCGTCTTGCAGCGCTATGTGTTTGATACTCGGGAGGGGGCGTTGGCCAAGATTATATCCGAGATCGACTGGCTCGCGGGCCTGCGAGGCCACTCAACGTCACCAGTCGCGCTGGCGATGAGGCTGGTCGCGTGAAGTGGGCAGTGCTCAACAGCTTAGGGGGGAAGTTGTCCACTCTTTGTGGTCAATGTGTATCAGGTGATTTTGGTTTGGTTGCAACTAGCAGAATCGCATGGCCACTCTGGAACAAGAGACATAGGATGGTCCCATTGCTCGTCCCCATTTGAATGCCCCGCGAATATTTCCTCAACTGTCTAAATGGATGAGGGATGGTCGGACTCCAACTCGGAGTGGACCATGTCACGGTCGTCATCATCGTATGGCATGATGCGCGAAGGTTGTCCCACAACCTGCTGACGTCATCGTCATGTGGACCACCTCAAAAACGGAATCGCGTGGTCCACGCTATCAAGTCATTGTCCCTCGTTGTCCCTCATTTGCCAGCATCTCCACCCATGGGTCGTGTTGGTTTCTCCATCGGGCGCCAACCAGTGGTGAAGAACGCCAAGTCCGTGGCTACCATGGCGCCGTCTCCGTCTCCATCCGTGGGCTCGGGCGGTGGCCACGCGCCCGTGCACGGCCACAGTGCTGCGGCCTACCACGGTGCGTCGGCCGCGTCGCTTGCAGAGCTCGAGCGCCCCGTGAAAGACGTCCAAGACAAGTGGAAACTGCTCCCGTACTTCCTCCAGCTGCGTGGGCTCGTCAAGCAGCACATTGACTCGTTTGACTATTTCACGAGCGTCGACATGAAAAACATCGTGCGCGCCAAGGCCAACAACATGGTACGGAGCGATGCCGACCCGAAATTCTTCTTGCAGTACACGGACATCCACATTGGCTCGCCGTCGATCGAGGAAGAGGCGTTTGTGAGCTCGTCGGTCACGCCCCACCAGTGCCGTCTGCGCGACCGCACATACGCTGCGCCCGTGTACGTGAGCGTGCGGTACCGCCGCGGTAACAAGATCGTGACCAACAACAAGGTGCTGATTGGTCGCATCCCGATTATGCTGCGCTCGGCCAACTGCATTCTCAAAGACAAGGGCGAGGCTGAGCTGGCCAAGCTCAAGGAGTGCCCGTATGATCCCGGAGGATACTTTATCGTCAAGGGCGTGGAAAAGGTCGTGCTCATCCACGAGCAGCTCTCCAAGAACCGTGTCATCATTGAAGAAGACGCCAAGCAAAACGTGTGCGCGTCGATCACGTCGTCGACGCACGAGCGCAAGTCGCGCACCAACATTTTCATCAACAAGAAGCGGCTCTACCTCAAGTCCAATTCATTTGGCAGTGACATTCCGATTGTCATTGTACTCCGCGGCATGGGCATGGAAAGTGACCAAGAGATTGTCTCGCTCATTGGCAGCGAACCGCCCGAGCTCACGGACGCGCTGACCGCGTCGTTTGAAGAGGCCTCGGACCTCAAGGTATTCACTCAACTGCAGGCACTCGAGTACATTGGCAGTAAGATGAACGCCGTGACCAAGGCCGGCGCGATGAGCGGCAATGCGCGCAGCCGTGGACATGGCCATCACCACCAGAATGATCGGTCGCTGTCGGATGCAGCGCGGTCGGCGCTCGCGAATCTCGTGCTCAACCACGTGCCGTGCGAAGACTACAATTTCCGCCTCAAGTGTATTTACGTGGCCCATATTGTGCGGCGCATCATCTTGACCGATAAGGACCGTACGCGGCTCGACGACAAGGACTATTACGGCAACAAGCGACTCGAGCTGGCCGGTCAATTGCTGTCGTTGCTGTTTGAGGATCTGTTCAAGCGGTTCAACAGTGATCTGAAGCGTCAGGCCGACATGGTGCTGAGCAAGCCGAATCGGGCGTCGGTGTTTGATATCCTCAAGAGCATTCGCACCGACACGATCACGCAGGGCTTTTACCACGCGCTGTCGACTGGAAACTGGACTCTGAAGCGGTTCCGCATGGACCGTGCTGGTGTCACTCACGTCTTGTCGCGGCTCTCGTACATGTCGGCACTTGGCATGATGACGCGTATCTCGTCACAATTCGAAAAGACCCGCAAGGTGTCGGGTCCGCGTGCGTTGCAGCCGTCGCAGTGGGGAATGCTGTGTCCAGCCGACACACCCGAGGGAGAAGCATGTGGTCTCGTCAAGAACTTGGCGCTGCTTTGCCACGTGACGTCCGACGATGAAGCCGCACCGATCAAGAGACTGTGCTTTGACTTGGGCGTGACTGATGTCTCGCTCAGTTCTGGTGAAGAGATCAACCACCCGGCGACGTATCTCGTGATTTTGAACGGTGTCATCATTGGCACGCACGTGAACCCGAGGACCTTCGTCACGCGGTTGCGGCGCATCCGTCGCGCTGGTTTGATCGGTGAGTTTGTCTCTGTCATGATGCACGACGTTCAGCGCGTCGTGTACATTGCCTCGGATGGCGGTCGTGTGTGCAGGCCCCTGCTGCTGATCGACCCAACCACGCACCGCACACGGCTCACGCAGGCCCATTTGGACGAGCTTCAAGCGGGCAAGCGAGACTTGCACTCGCTGATTGTCGAAGGCTGCGTCGAGTACGTCGATGTGAATGAAGAAAACAACTGTCTGGTTGCACTCCACGAGAGCGAGATTGGCGAGCGCACGACCCACATTGAAATTGATCCCGTGACGATCTTGGGTGTCGTGTCGGGTCTCATTCCGTTCCCCCACCACAACCAGTCTCCGCGGAACACGTATCAGTGCGCCATGGGCAAGCAGGCGATCGGCACGATCGCGATGAACCAGTACGAGCGCATCGACACACTGCTCTACACGATGGTGTACCCGCAGATGCCCATGGTCAAGACGCGTGTGCTTGATCTCGTCAACTTTGATAATGTGCCTGCCGGCCAGAACGCTACGGTCGCCGTGATGAGTTACTCGGGGTACGATATCGAAGACGCAATCGTGTTGAACAAGGCGTCGCTCGACCGTGGCTTTGGGCGGTGCATGGTGTTCAAGAAGTACCAGACCATGATCAAGAAGTATGCCAACGGTTCGTACGATCGTATTGTCGGTCCTCCGGACTTTGAGAGTCTCGTCTCAAACGGCGTTGGCGGTGGCATGGGGTTCCGCAACGCCAAGTACTCGTCGCTGGACGCGGACGGCATTGCTCGTGTCGGTGGGATCGTCCAGCACGGCACGATCATGATCAACAAGGAACAGCCCACGCAGCTAAACGATTCGGTGGATGGTCGCGATCCACTCGACGTGACGTACTCGTCGGCGCCGACAACCTACAAGGGTCCGATCCCTGGGTACGTCGACAAGGTCCTGCTCACGTCGTCGGAACAAAACCACTTCCTGGTCAAGGTGCTGGTTCGCCAGACGCGGCGTCCAGAGATTGGCGACAAGTTCAGCAGTCGCCACGGCCAAAAAGGCGTGTGCGGTACGATCCGCAACCAGGAAGACATGCCGTTCAACGACCAGGGCGTCTGTCCAGACCTCATCATGAACCCACACGGGTTCCCGAGCCGTATGACTGTGGGCAAGATGATTGAGCTGATTGCGGGCAAGGCCGGTGTGCTCAATGGACGGCGTGCCTATGGCACGGCGTTTGGAGAGCAGTACGGCACGGCCGATAATGTGTTGGACTGCTCCAAGGAGCTGGTCAAGAATGGGTTCAACTATGCCGGCAAGGACTATCTCACGTCGGGCATCACGGGCGAGCCCATCTTGTGCTACATTTTCATGGGGCCAATCTACTACCAGAAGCTCAAGCACATGGTCATGGACAAGATGCACGCAAGAGCACGTGGGCCACGTGCCGTGCTCACGCGGCAGCCGACAGAGGGCAGATCTCGTGACGGTGGCTTGCGGTTGGGCGAGATGGAGCGCGACTGTTTGATTGGCTATGGCGCGAGCATGTTGCTCATGGAGCGGCTCATGATTTCCAGTGATGCGTTCAGTGCCGACGTGTGCCAGGGCTGTCGCATGCTCGGATACGAGGGCTGGTGCCAGTACTGCAAGTCGGAGGAAAAGGTCGTGAGCATCCGCATCCCGTACGCGTGCAAGCTGCTTTTCCAGGAGCTCCAGGCCATGAACATTGTGCCTCGGCTGACGCTCAAGGAGTACTAACGTCAAATTTCATGAAACAAAAAAAAACGTTGGTACTCTAACGTGTTGAGAGCTTTTGACGCCGGTTTCAGTTTTCTTTTCCAACTTTTGTCACTGGCGATAACTTTGGTGTGTTGGAAGAACTCGAAGTGTTTAAAGCTTTTAACGTTTGACGGTGGGTTCCTCGTTCCAGTTTCTGTGGATACGTTGGCACATACCGAGTGTCGGAGGTGACGGCCAACATCCCCACCGCGAGTTCCTCCCTGGCTTCAGACGAACTGAACCGAAAAAAACGCCGTTTCTCCGGCTCTCGTCATGATCCGGCCAAGTGTTAGCTCTTTCTTTGGTCAAGCGGATGATTACGGTGATATTAATAGTCGCCAACTTTGGATTCTTCTGCTCCCGTTCTGTTGGCGCGCAGAGCACCCAGGCTGCTGCATCCCGTTTATAGAAACCAGCAGGAGTACACCGACAATCAGGTCTGGACGGATCCGGATACTTGGATCCAGTGGTTTCCGGTGGGTAGACACGGCAAGAGCAACTCCAAAGTGATTGTGCCTCGTTGAAGCAGTCCAAGCAGAGCTGCCACGCCAGATACTCCTCTTGTCCACCGCATTGGGCCGACTACTTACAGGTGATTGGTGCAAATATTGCTCATCGTATTGGGATTTGTCAAAACCCGTAGAGGTCAGAATGAACCAGTTCCATTGGCGCCTTCCTGCAATATTCCGTGGTACAAAACGGCGTGATCAAGGAAGGTGACGCGCGCGTGCCGCCGACAGAGACAGCACCACCCGCACTTTGGTACAGGAGCTCAGCCGTTCTCTTCTGTAGATATGTGTCTGGTACTGGTGGCGATGGATTCGTCTGTTGTTGTCGTTGGCATTTCCTTTCTTACCCGCTCACTCACGTGAGGGGTGTCCACTGCAATCCTACCGCTACGACCTTTGGGTCGGTAGACATTTTCCTTCCACGCGAGCGGCCATGAAGCTCACGTCCGTTGTGCGAGTCCTTTGCGTGTGTACGGTGCTATGTTTTGGCGGCGGCCAACGAGCGCTCGCGCAAACCGACACGCCCGCACCAACGGATCCACCGACAACTCCAGCCCCGACGCCAACTGACTTTCTACCAGGCACGGTTGCGCCAGCTACCTCCACGCCCGACCCAACGACAACTGCACCGCCAACGCCTGATCCAACGACAACGACACCGGCGCCAACTACTCCAGCGCCAACAACGACACCGACGTCAACTACTCCAGCGCCAACAACGACACCGGCGCCAACAACGACACCGGCGCCAACACCAACAACGTCTGTTCCAACGCCCGCACCAACAACGCCCGCGCCAACGACTGCTGCACCCACCCCCGCGCCGATCTATTTCACGCCCACCACGACTGTGAACGGCACGCTGGTCTGCGGGCCGCGCGTGCGCCGCTCGTGGGCGGCACTCAACCCCGCCGACAAGCAGCTATACCAGGATGCCGTCAACGCGTCCATGGTGCTCGGTTTCCATGCTCTTTTTGTCGAAGTCCACTCGCAGTACGACTCGGCCATGGAGTCCCACCGATCGTGCGGCTTTTTGTACTGGCACCGCCGCTTTCTCTACGCGTACGAGTCCATGCTGCGGTCGCTGGAACCGCGCTTTGCGTGCCTGACGATTCCGTACTGGGACTACTACGCCGACTTTGCCAAGCGCATGGCTGGCCTCTGCACGTCTCTTGAAAGCTGCTCGATCTTCCTCCAAGACATGGGCGGCTCGGCCGGCACGACTGGAAGCACCACGATCAACGGCATTGCGGCCTCGGGCAACTGCGCGAACGCGCCGTTCTTGGCCAACTATTGTCATTCGTCCAGCGCGTCCGGAGCAAGCTGTAACCGCTGTCTGCCGCGCAGCGACTGGCTCAGCAGGCCATTCCCGTCGGGATTTAGCTACAGCACGCTTGCACGGCTGCTCAGCGGCTCGTACCAGTACGCTGTCTTCAGCCAGAACCTCCAGTACGGCACCCACAACTCGATCCACAACTCGGCCATGGGTACCATGGGCACGATGGCCACGGCCGCCGACCCCATCTACTTTAACCACCAGTACGTCTCTGGTTCCCCTCTCTCTCCTCTGGCTTACTCCCCTACTGACACTTGTGGTGACTGCTAGTGCGACCGTGGATCTTGTGGCGCAAATGTTCTACGACTGCCAGGTCGGTCGCGACATGACCGAGCTCGAGAAAAAGACGTCCAACTACGCGTTCCAGCAGTGCATCTTGTCGGCCACCGACACCTGCCCGACCGTGCTGGCCAACATGACCATGCTGGCTGGTGGGTCTGTCGCCGGTATGCCCTCTACCAAAGTCGAGGACCACGCGCTGCTCGCACCGTTTTTCGCGCCGCTGCCGACCGAGTACTGGCAGTGGGTCAGTGGCACGGACCTCGGCAACTTCTCCTACTCGTACGAAAAGGACACGCTCTTCGGGTACGTCAACAGCTCGGGACTTTTCTGCCCCAAGAACAAGATACGCCGCAACCTCGCCACAACGCCCACGATGACCACGATCACGACCACGAGCTCCAGCTCCACCTCCACCTCGACCACCAAGTTTTCGTCCGACACGACCTTGCGCATGACTGCCGTGATCAAAACGTTCAAACTCTTCCAGAATATGTACAGTGACGCCATGTACGCGACGAGCTACAACCGCGACAAGGCGCTCGAGCAGGTCGAGCTCATGGACTGCCAGTACTATAAGGACACGTTCGGCTTTGTGGACGACTTGACGGATGCGTTCAAGGCCAACTTCAAGCTGCCGGTCACGGCCAAGACGACGTGTGCGCGGCTGCTCCAGGAGATGCAGGCGGGCGCCAAGCGTATTGATGTGGCCGACTGGAAGACCACGTTCAAGGACCACCTCGGTCGTTAGATCCTCCTGCGGTGGAAGCGGGGGAAGTGTAGAAGCAGAAACGCTCTGCGGAAGGTGTGTGTCTAGACGCCTTCTGTGTATCGTGTCGGGTGTGGGTGTGTGGATCTCCTCCCTCCGTTTTTTCTTTCTTTCTTTGCAAGAAGCGTGTCGTGCTATACCTCTTTTCTCTCTCGTCGGAAATTGGCCCCTTTATCAACATGGATACAT
>JAADWA010000318.1:0-31679 GCA_023335935.1 Pythium phragmiticola | reverse complement strand
TCGAAATGGCGCGCTTCAAATGGCGTTCGCTTTGTTTTTAAATCCTCTTTCTATTGGCGGAATTGAATCCAGATAAAGCGCTTAATTGGATGAAATAGGTCTATTTTTCCGGGTGGCAGTATAATATGTGCCCGCACTGTAACGGTTCCCTACGAATGGTTCTTCCATGGTTCGTCGGAGGCTTGATGAAATGCAATGTGGACCACACATGTATCAATTTAATGGATACATGTGTGGTCCACACTGCATTTGCAAATTTTCAGAAGAAGGCGACGACATTCGCTGTGCTTCCCAGGCCTCGTCAGTGGATACCGACTTGCCGTATGTGATGTCCCATGTAGTGCCAAACGCCGCGAGCTCACCAGCGGATACGCAAGCGAGAGAGTAGCGGCGCCACGTGTGGTGGAGCGTGGGTGGAGCGGTACGCGCTGCATCTCCCAGGACGGCGAGCTGGACGCGGCGTACTAGATGCACCACCGCGACCAGCGCCAAACGACCGACCCCAAGTCTGTTCTCCGCTACCCTGTGGCCCAGGTGGTCGTCGAGTATGCGAGCGACGGCGACGACAACCGCGTGGGCCACAGTTTCCAGTTGTTGACGAACGCTTTTCGCGAGGCCGAGATGGAGTCCTTGGCTGCCCACGGCACGTGACGCGGACCGCAAGAAGCGACAGCGCGCACCACTCGCCGCGCTCACACCCGCCGGTCGGGGAAGAGCATGAGCATCTGTAGGTTCACGCGATGCAACAAAAAGATCACATCGCTTGTCGACCCGCATTCGGCCCCCACACAGAAGCGCGCGCCGCACCTTGTCAATGAATCGACGGTGACGCGAGTGCATGGCCGAGCTGCAGCACAAGATGACTTGTGCTGAGACACTCCATGCGAAGGCGATGGCCGACCGGACGCGAAGGCTGCTTGTGCCTCTAGCTTCGCAAACGACAACGTGGTCTCCGCTAGCATGTCGACAGCGTGTGTACCTACAAGCGGCCTAGTCGTAACGCTGCGCTGCGCGAGTGCCTTCACGCTTGGATACACGACGTCGCGAGCGCCGTGCGGTACTTCCGTGCGGCCAAGCGGCAGCCACGCGATGCTGCGCGCCACCTCATTGCTTCGTGAACGATGAACGGCGAACGACGTGGTGGTGGCGGGCCACACGCTGGAGGTGACGATCTACGCCACGCACGTCTTCATCCCTGCCTTTCGCGTCAGTCGAGCAGCAGCCCGAGCGTCAGGCGATCACCACCTTGAGGGAGGCGCTTGCTTGGTCGGGGTAGGAATGGTATCGATTGCCCTCGGCCGGTTTTGGTCGTCTTTGCGCATGATACAATATATATTTCCGAAAGCGGTCAGAAGAAAACCTTCCCTTCCATGGGTACCACGTCAGGACAACTAACCTTGCGGTATCAGCACTGGCCTTCACGAGAACTTAGTCTGGGCTGGGTCTCCACGACGACGGTGGGAAGCGAAGAGCAGTCGGATCGGTTCAAAGTGACCATGGCTGACGCTACGTCGATCAGAAAGCCCATACTCAGACACATGATGCAGCTCGTGCGCAGGCCCTCCGCGTGCTCATCAGAGAGTTTGGGGAATGAAGAATAAGGAAGGAAAGGCGAAGACCACTGCTCACCGGCACTGTAAAGGTCGATGAACCGAGAGCACGGGATCATAGGAAGGAGTAGGCTGAGCGTTGTCCACGGGCTCGATAGACTCGCAGTACCCGCTGAGCGACTCAGCGCCGCGCACACCGCCGACTTCTCCGCATCTGTGGCTTTGCTTGCTTCTCGAATCATTGCTGCGAGCGATGGCACCGGGTTCACGTCCTCGAACGTCGACTCGAGGTGACTACAGCCCGCCAGGCGATACAGAGCGTGCGCCACCGTCACGCGGCTGCCGTTGGTCTCATCCAGCATCTCCACCAGCGACCATCGCCGCCGAACAACCCATCGGGTTCGACAGGCGAGTACGTGCTCTTCTTTGACGGCGGATCGAGAGGCAATCCCGGCCCCGGAGGAGCCGGCGCCGTTGTCCTTCGCGTGGACACCCTCCGGTCGACGTTCACCCTCATGTGGAGCGCTGCGATGAGCCTCGCGTCCCCCCGAACCACGAACAACCAGGCCGAATACCTTGGCCTGGTGACTGGACTGGCGGCGGCGGACCGGCATCGCTGGCGGCCTCTCTCGGTCGTCGGCGACAGCCAGCTCATCATCCACCACCTCCAGCATTACCGACCACTCGGCCCGTCGACTCGCAGACGGCCTTGGCGTCACCCGCTGGTCCCACCACCTTCGGGCATTCAACAAGGCGGCGGACACCGCCGCCAACATCGCCATGGACACTCACCGCAGCATCCAGACCCACCATCCTACGACCCGGCCCGAATGGGCAGGCCTCGAACAGCTCTCGGCTGGCGACTTTCTCCAGTGGCAGGCTTCCTTACTGGACGCCCATTAACCTTTCTTGCATATAGGTATCGCAGTTCACTAGTTGTAACGCAATATACTCTATTCTCTAAAAAAAAAAATGTACGATTTGCGGAGCGTTGTCATGGAGGAAACGCAGATGAATCGCCCACTTTGTCGATTATCGCCATGCCACCAAGCGAGTTCCGTGCGCATTTGGTGTGATGGCGCATGCCACTCCACGTATCCATCGAAAAAGACCACAATCCCGCGTGATGGCGTCTCCAGTGCCTGCAGCTCGGCAGCAATATCTCTCGCGTCCTTCGCCACAGCCGTCGCCTTTTTGTTCCCGTCCAGCTTGACCAAACAAAACATGTCAGCGGGTTGATCGTAGTGGATCCACACGACAATCCACTGTGTTCGATCCACTTGGCTGCACGCAAACGCAAACGCCGCACTCAACTTGCCCGCGCCAGACGGACCAACAATGTACAGCACCGCGCCGGCGTCCATCGCACACGTTTGCATCATCATCCACTGGTCCTGAAACCCATTGCGCTGGTACAGCACGAGGTCTCCGTGCAAAGTTGACTGATAGACGCGGAGCCCCCCAAAAATCGATTCGGCACCACGATCCAATTCAGGGATTCACCGGACGCCTCACTGCGGAGAGTCATGGTCAGCAAATCAGTGGGAGGGTACTCGCCGTTCGCGTCGCCCCTCTGGGGGTCCTCGAGCATGAAGAGCTTGAGACGGCGGGCCGCAACGTGGACCCGCGGGTCATCATTGATGTTCTTGGCAATCGCAAGGCGCAGCTTTGCGACCGTCGCGTTGCACGCGATCTAGACCGACAACACGCTGTCGTCACCTAACACGCCACACCAGATCTCCACCCTCTTTGCACGAGGCGGCATGTCCCAAGGGTTCGCTATCGTTCCTGCATTTCAGAAAGAAGAAGAAGAAGAAAAAGAATCGCCGCCAAGAGATTGACCAATCACAACTCACTTCATAACACAATCATGTCACTCTCACCCCTCGCTAGTGCCACTCCTCCCTTTAATCCGTTTTTGGGTCTTCTCTCCCCACTCGAAACCCGTCATTTCCACATGGGCCGGGTTCTCAACCCGATTCGAAAACCCACCCGATTCGCTACACGCCCGCTGGTTGGCAAGAGCTCACCACGGTAAAAGTGAGCGGCTCGGGGGACTTGATCGAATGACCATGCGCATGCAGGCCTTCCGCTCGGCGCTCTCGACGGCGCAGCGCCAGCTCGTGCCGTCCACAGCGTCGCGCGCCTTCTCGGTCGCCGTCGCTGCTCCCTCGGCGCCGGCGGCCGCGACGCTCTCGGCGCAGGACTGGCTCCAGAACATCAAGTCGCTCGCGGATCGCAACATTCCGATTAAAAAGACCAAACTTACGTCGTTTCTCAAGACCGTGACGACCAGTGAAGAGCTCGAGGCGTCCAAGGAGATCATGCAGATCTACGAGCGCAAGCGCGTCGACCCGGACGCGAGCGCCGCCGGTGTCTTTGTCAAGAAGGCCCTGGAACTGGACGCTGCGCAGCTCGTGTTTGAAGTGCTCGAGGCCAACTACCGCATCGGCCTCTTCCTCGAGGCCTCGACGCTCAACAAACTGCTCTCCAAGTTCTTCAAGGATGGCGAGTTCGACAAGGTCTTCCAGCTCCACGACATTGGCACGGTCAAGTACGCTGTCAAGAGCACGGACCGCACGTACGACATTCTCATTCGGTACGCCCTGTGCTACTATGGATACCCTCTTATGAGAGGCACACTGACCTTGTCTCTTTGTGTGGGGATCTATTAGCACGGCGATCGCTCAGCCAGACTTCGACAAGGCGCTCGAGATCTTCAAGACGGCCGCGTACGTTCCGTTGGATGGATCTCTTGGGTTGTCGAGGTGACACTGACGGAGGCTTGAACGACACACAGGGAGAGCAAGAAGCTCATGCGCGTGACGTGCAACAACATGCTGTTCAAGCTCAAGGAGCAGGAACTGGCGGACAAGGTGCGACCGCTCTTTCTCATTGTGGGGACGTCCCAAAGTGCTCATTGGTTTTCTGTAGATTGAGGAAGTGGCGTCGCTGATGAAGGTCGCGGGCATTGAGCCGAACGAGACGACCAAGAAGATCCTCCAGTAACCGCCCACGCTGTCCACAATACAAGAAACAAACCCCTCATTCCCCACCTCCATAGAGAGCGAGCTCCCTCCATGCTATCTCATCGGAAATGGTAATATTTCGCTCTCTCATGTGGTCCACACTGCTCGCTAGATATCACTCTCCGAATCGGTTTCGAGAGGGTCCATAAATTACCGTTAGTTTTCACATGGCCATGGGTGTCTGGTGGAAGAGCTCCGTCCGCATATCCCGATTGGATAAGCAGCCATGGCCGGTCTCCTCGTGCGCTCGCGTGTGCTGCGCGCTCTCCCGGAGCGTCTCGCTGTCCCTGCGACACGCGCATTCAGCGGCAACGTCGAGTACCCGCGCATCGAAGGCTCCGTGGCCGACGTGACCAAGCAGCTCAACTCGATCGGCGCGCGCCTCTCGATTCCGACGGCCGCGCTGTACCTCACCAAGCCCAAGATTGAGTATGTCGTGCGCGGCCTCAAGACGCCCGACGAGTTGCGCGACGTGCAGCGCGCGCTGCTGCTCTGCGACAGCAAGTACGTGTACCCGTCCGAGTTTGCGATCGGCTCGTTCGTGGCGCGCGCGATCGCGATGGACCACGCCGACGTCGCGCTCGACTTTGTGCGCCAGGCGCAGCACCTGCGCCACTACGTGCCCAACCAGACGTTCGTGCGGCTGGCGTCGCACTATGCCGAGAAGGAGGACGACCAGGAGGCCGTGGACGAGATTGCGCGGATCGTCGATGCGTCGGGCATTGTCAAGACGCACAAGTGGTACGGCTTCCAGGTCGCCCACGCCAAGCGCCAGGGCGACTGGGCGCGTGCCGAGCAGATCGCGCGAGAGGCCGCGGCCGAGAAGAGGATCAATTCGCACGTGATTCTCGTGCTGCTGCAGGGCCTCGAGGGCCAGGCGCTCGCGGACAAGCTGCCGCTCGCCAAGTACCTCGTGGCCAAGGGCGACGTCTTTGTCAATGCCGCGCTGCAGGCCGTGCTCGACGGCACCGCCGCTGCGTCGGCACCGGCACCGGCCGTGGAAGAATAAATCAATAGGGACTACGAACGAGAAGAGACCAAGCCGCGTGGAGGTTACTGAGGGTCTCTCTTGCGGGAGCTGCTCGAATAGAAACACTATGAAAACAAACGCACTAGTCGTACGAGGTCTTGTCTGTGAGCAGCGACTCGGAGTAGAAGGCGCCGCCCTGCATTTGCTGCGCGCGGCGTCGGAACTCGACGACTGCAAACGCCACGAGCAACGCAAAGCCCGTGAGCGTGGCCAGCGCGCCGACAAAGCTGCCGAGCTTGCGGCCCCATGACGAGGATCTCGCGCCGCTGCGCGTGGAGGACGCGGCGCTGGCGTCGACGTCGTCTTTCGTATGCAGCCGGCTCTCAAAGACCGCCGGTGGGTCGCCGTCCTTCTGCTGTTGGCTGATGTACGTGGGCGGCTTGTCGTTTTGCTGCAGCGTGGGGTAGAGCGCCCACACGGCGTGGATGTCGGTCACAGCGAGCAGCTCGCGCTGGCCCATCTTGCCCATGACCTCGACGCGCTCCATGGGATCGGCGATGAGCGGGAAGAGCGACTCGCACCAAGGCGTCGCGGCTGCGTTCACAAAGGCGTCGGGCGGGTGGTGCATGATGCTGAAGAAATCGTACGGCGTGTCCACGAACGCGTCGTCGTTGGTCTCTTCGACGACGAAGAACGAGCGGCGCGGCTCGGGCACGCACTCCCAGGCCACGCGCACGTGGTCGTCGCGGTCGTCGCGGTCGATCGTGTGGCGCAGGCCAATTGCGTGGAGCAGCACGTGCACGAGATTGCCCTGGCCACATTCCGCCGAGACGCCTAGCGCCTGCCGACCGCCGATGCGGCCAATGTACGAAAAACACGACGACGCCGTCTTCTGGACCCGCACAAAGTCGTGCGCGCACGCAGCGTCCGTCACGCAGGCGTTCTCGAGGCACTGCTGGAACTGGAAGTTGGTCACGTCGGTGATGTGGGTCATGGCGTTCTCGACAGACGACTGGAAAGACGACGCGGACGCGTCGAACTCGTAGCACAGCGTTGCGTTCTTCCAGCGGTGGTCGCGTTCCGAATTGTAGTACCCGTGGAGCACGGGGAAGCTCACTTCTTCTCCCGTGCCGTCGTCGGTGAGTGGCCAGCGCGCGAGTTCGCCAATGGCGACGTCGCCCTGGATCACCATGATATCGTCCTCGGTCAGCACGTAGTCGTACTCGATGCCCTTGAACACGACGACGCCACGGTCTCCGTTCTGCTTTGCGTTCGTCGTTTTCAGTGGTCGCACCTGCTCGACCGGCAAGCGGCAGTCGCCCGTGAACGGGTTCTTGACGAGCGGTGCGCGACACACGACTGCACTCGTTGCCATCGTGTCCTGATCGCCTTCGTCTTCCGTGATGGTCGTCGCGGGATCCACACAACGAAAGCCCTCGCCGTCGCCACGCAGAAACTGCGCCTCGGAAATCGGGAGCACGTCAAAGCCGTCCTTGCACATGCAGTCGTCGGGCGACGTGAGCGGCCACTGGATCGCGACGGCGTTCTCTGGACATTGCGAAAAGCCCACGTTCAGAAACGACGGCGGCGCGTTGCACTGGGTCGGTGGCTTTCTCACCAGCGGCGTCTTCTTGCTGTTGGTCTGCTTAGGGCTAAGGTCTCCTTCGTCTGCTTGCTGTGGGGGTGGCGTCTCGACGGGCGAGTCTCCAGTGTGGAGTCCATAGATGCATTGGCAGTTGGCTTTGCTCTGTAGCGGCCAGTGGCGCAGGAACGCAAAGTCGGGGCAGCCATTGTCGTTGGCGAGAAACCACTCGAGGCACGCGCCGTGGGTCTCGTCACGGAAGTACCCGCGCGCGCACTCACAGTCGCGGAACGACCTCTCGGCCTGGAGACTCTCGTTCGCCTTGAACGAGTGTGGCGGGCACGCAAACGCCGACAGCTTGACGCACGTCATCTCGGGCGTCTTCCAGCCGTAGCCACTCAGGCACTCGCACTGCTCGACCGAGTGCGGCAGGGGCGACAGCGGCCTCGCAAACGCAGGACACTGGAACATTCCGACTTCGTCTTCGTCAATCTCGTCGCGGCCGTCGCCGTCGACGTCCTTGTTGCGGCGCTCGCACGTGTGGGTCTCGTCATTGCGGCGGAACTCGTGGTCGTTCTCACACTCGCAGTCAGCAAAGCTCTGTGCGCGCGCGTGGATGTCGAGTCCGGCTCGCTTGACCGCGTGGTTGGGGCACGCGTACGCGACGCTCTCGCGCTCGCACGAAGCTTGAGTGGGGGAGCGCACAAAGCCCCAGTCGCAGTGGCAGTCGGCAAATGACGTGGCACGCTTGGTCGCGAGTGGCTGCGAAAAGGGTGGACACGTGAACGGCGTCGCCACAAGACACTCTCCAGACTGGTCGTTCTTAATGAACGGCTCGACGCACGCGCAGTCGGCGAGCGAGGTCACTGGCTTGCGCTGGAATTTCTGCACGTAGTTGCCTGCACGCGGACACTGTCGCAAGACACACGCGCCGGAAGCCTCGTCCTTTTTGTAGGGCGGCTGGCAGTCGCAGTCTGCGATGGACGCGGCCTTGGTGGCGCGGTCCTTGAGACGGTACCGGCCGACACACTGGAATTGGTCAGGCACACACTGCTCACGCATGTCGTCGCGCGTGAAGCCAGCGACGCACGCACAGTCAGCAAAGCTCGATGGGTGGAGTCTCGTGGCCGCAGCGCCCGTCGGGCAGCGGAAAACTGAACCTCCAGAGCCGGGTTTCTTGGCGTTAGCGAGCGGCGTAGCGTTGCCATGGCAGAGGCAGTCGTCGATGCTCTCCATGTCTCGTGGCAGCAGCATCGCCTCGCACGGCGCTGGGCACACTGAAAAACATACACAGGATCAGAAGGCCATCACAACAAGAGCATGCAGACGACGAAAAGAAGCGCACCATAGAAACCAGCTTCAGCTCCAGTCCAGTGCGATGCAGCGAACAGTACTGCCGAGGCGAGCGCAGTCGCGAGCGACGTCCTTCTCATCGTCAGGAGGGCGATGCAATGGAATGGATGGTCGACAGGGGCTTCAGGGCTTGGAAACAGCGCGAGTTGCGAACTGGGAAGCCTCAGGGCCAAGCGGAGGGGATCCTGCTATGAGAGATGTAGCTCAACAGTATCCCGAGAAAGAAAGATCGAGAATCGGGTCCTGCATAGCCTTATTAGATAAAATAGAAGGAAACGCGATCTTGGATCGCGACCATTCGCAATCGGCACATTGCAGCCAATCAACAGTGTACTCATGTTACTGTTTTGATCTTTCCATGATCGTGTATCTGTGACGCGCGCTTTGACTCGTCACCACCAGACCACGTCGTCTTGCAGAGCAGGGTCCTGCGTGTGCGTGATACGCACACTTCTCGACTTGTATATACACTTGATGAGTCTTTAGTGAAGACTCGCGTGAGGAGTGCATAGACGGCATCATGAGGCGATCGTCACAGACACAACGAGACTGGACCAGTGAGAGAATCAAAGGCTGTATAGTGCAGCTCACTCATTCGAGCGAAAATCGGACCTTCACATATCGGAAGCTAGCTCCAAGCCCCACTCACATAATGTGCGCATCAGAATTTGTGATTGCTGAGCCGCCACAAGGAGACGCTTCAACGGACAATGGAATAGGGATACCGTACGTGATTCAATTTGAATCACGTATTGAATTTCAATGCCGCTTGTGTGCAGTACGTGGGATCGCGTTCCGGGTTTCCTGGGAGTTGGATATGTTGTACCATCGAGATTTGTCACCCACATCACCCGCCAGTTACAGCCACTTGAGATCAGCACAAAATATGTCTCGCTGAGGTTAGTCTGTAGTCCGCTATTACTGTATCGGATACACTACTGTACTGCTGGCCAGTTCACAGTACGAACCACGCGAAGCAGTCAGTGGAAAACAGCATGGCACAGTGCAGTTAGTTACGCGTACACCAGTGCAACATGAGAGCTTTTCAATGAGGAGCAACCATGTGCTCGGGTTTATTGATGATGTGCGCAGGTCTTTACAGTCAGAACTGTGTGTTTTTTTGTGTATTGACGTCGCAAATTGTGTGAATACTACAACATTGTGCCTATTTTGCCCTCATCAACTTCCCATAGATACACAAAGGCACTGTTTCTGTCCTCACCTAATGCACTTTTTACACAAAAAGGGCCTCTTAGCTAATGCGTACAGTGTTCAAGGGCTCAGGTCCTGGCCTTTTGACACACAAGCAGCACCTGGTGAGGATGGACGCCCGGTTCTCTTTCCGCCCGTCCTCTCCCTTCCCGATGGAACGCGTGCTGCATCTCGAACGATGGGGCGTGGCGCTCACTCTCTCCCCCTGCGTGGCTCTTCGCGCTCGGTCGTTGGGGTCGCGGTCATTTGCCGACGTGCTACTTACGACTCGCGCCATCAAACATGCGGAATAACGCGCGGCAGGGGAACCCGTGGCAGGATGTGGGGACGCCCGTGATGCGCTCGTCCGACGTGATGGACAATGGGCGTCCGGGCAACGACATTGCGATGATGGAGCTCAGCGGCAACAAGTATGGGCGCCCGCAGCCGCCCATGGGCAACAGCCGCCGCCGGCGTGTCATCTTGATCGCGGTCGTGCTGCTCGTGGTGGCTGCCGTGGGCGGCATTGTTGCCTACGTCGTCACGAAGGCCCCGAAGGGCAACGCCGCCTCCACAAAGGGCGGCAACGATTCGACGGCGCAGAACGCGACGCTGCCCGACGCGGCTGCTGGATCCACGGACGGGTCCGCTGTGGGCGACGACGAGGTCGGCAACCCGAAGGCGTACCCTGCGAGCAAATGCGAACTGCCCGACTACCAGAGCAAGAACGGCCACATCGTCGCGGTCTCGGCGAATGGGACCGAGGTGCCGCTCAAGATGAAGGGCATCAACTGGTTCGGCATGGAAGCGTACGTGTCTCTCCATCTTCTCGCTCGTATCTGCTCATCTTGGTACTGACGTTGGTGTGATCGAATAGTGCTGAGGCGATTCCGCTGGGTCTCTGGGACAACGGCGTGAACGGCACGACGGCGTTTCAGATCGCGGCGTTTCTCGAGAAGAACAAGTTCAACGCGGTGCGACTTCCGCTCATGGCCACGTACATTCTCGAGAACACCAAGCCCAACCCGAACCTGATCAACACGTACAAGAACCGCGCCGTGAGCGTCAAGAGTTACATGGAGCTGCTCAAGAGTATCGTCAAAGTGCTTCAGCACCGCAACATTGGCATCATGCTGAGCATGCACACGCTGACCAAGGCCGACAAGGGGGCCTTGTGGTACAACAGCGAAGTGCCCGAGGAGAAGTTCCTCGAGTCGATTGATATTCTCACCAAGAACCTGTGCACCAACGAGTACTGGAACGTCATGGGCATTGACCTCAAGAACGAGCCGTCCACGGCGACGTGGGGAGACGACGGCCCGGCCGACTTTCGCGCCGGTGCCAAGCGCATTGCCGAGCGCATGCTCAAGGGCTGCCCCAAGTGGATGGGCTTTGTCGAGGGCATCTACACCAAGCACGAGATGCAGCTCGAGGGCGAGCGGTACTGGTACTTTGACTGGTACGGAGGCGGTCTCCAAGGAGCCAAGAACCAGACCATTACGTTTAGCGTGCCCAACAAGGTTGTCTGGGCGCCGCACTACTACACGCCCGCCGTGTTCCCGCAGGCGTACCTCTACGGCGGTGGCAGTCTGGGCGGCGAAAACACCAAGGGCGAGAATGGGCTGGTCGGGTACGTCGAGCTCAGCGACGAGAAGCTGCGCAGCCGCGTCAAAGCCACGACCGACGACATGTTTGGCTTCTTGGCGACCGAGACCGGCGCGGCCATCGTGCTGGGCGAGTTTGGCGGCATTTACGCGACCGACGCGCACCCGATGAAGACAACCAAGCGCACGACCGACTACACGATCGAGCTCATCACCAAGCCCGGGTGGGCCGGCGGATTCGTGTGGTCACTGAACCCCGAGAGTGAGTACCAGTACAACCCCGCCGACAAGCCCGGCCGCTTCTTTGAAGGCGCGCTGCAAACCGACTGGCTCACGGAAAACGCCGAGTTTATCAAGGGCCTCGCGCACATGGATACCATGGAGAACCTTCGCCCGTTCCCGTGCTTCCCGGCCGCCGCCAAAGCCTAGAGCAGGCGCCACACTCAATTATTATCTATGCCATTGGAATGTCAAAATGGACACTATGGATCATTATGAACGACATCAACGCCACTGCAGTATTCCATTCACTATGAGATGTCTTCCGAGGACTTTCAGGACCGCTATCGGAGTGAAGGATACGTCAATCATTTCCGTCACCCATTCACGTGGAATTTGTAAGCACAATGGTAGGTGAAATGTTGGAAATCTTTAGCTCACTGCTGATCCGTCCGCTTCTGCCGCTACCATCATGACGCACCGCACAGACTGTGTGCAAGGGAATCATGGGTGGTTGGCTGGCTCAGTTTTGATTCGATTCTATAAAGTGAGATGTGTCGCCCCAATGGGTTCAACGCGGCTTCACGCCTCAAACCAAATTATTCACGTTTGAGAAGGTTCTCTTCTCGTACGTACCTGACACTGCGTATTGTAGGTGCGGACTCCATGGATCGAAGCCTCAGCGAGAACAGTCTCGGGTTCGCTTGCACTAAGTGGGTCACTTCATCATTCGCCGCACACGCAAACATGGCGACGCACACGCGGGAACACGAGCCAGGAACGGACATGCCGGCCGCGGCGTATCGGTACAGCGCACCCGAGCCCGGCGACCAGCGTGACACCAGCTTGACATCGGCGGCGTCGACGACTGGAAGACAAACGACCGTAATCCGCGACATTGAAGCCGCGGCATTAACCACGGCCAAGCAAAAGGGCGAAACCGCGCGCGACTACAAAGGCCGCTACCGCATGTGGCCGGGGTACCTGCTACTGGTCGTGCTTCTCGGTGCTGCCGGTGGGTTGATCTCTTACTACGCCGTCCAAGCGCACTCGGCAAGTGCAACACGAGACGAAGCCTTTGAAAAAGCCAAGTTTCAGAGCTCTACGATCGTTGGCGGGGACGATGCAGGCAAGAACTCGCGCGCGGATATTGTCTCGGACGACGGAGCGATCGGCAACCCGAACAAGTATCCGCCGAGCCAGTGTGAACTGCCGGATTACCAGAGCAAGAACGGCCACATTGTCGCCGTCTCGGCTAACGGCACCGAAGTGCCGATCAAGATCAAGGGCATCAACTGGTTTGGCATGGAGACGTGAGTGGCTTGATACTGCTGGCTTGCTTGATGGAGTCATTCCCTGACGGATGAGGTTACTGACCAAGACGGCGTTGTTTCTCTACTAGGGGCGAAGCCATTCCGCTCGGCTTGTGGGACAACACCGACAACGGCACGACAGCAGTACGTTCTTTTGCTTGGGATGATTTTCAGTCAGGAGTTCGTGCGTGGTGGCTGACGCATTTGCTTGGATTCATTTGCAGTACCAAATCGCATCGTTTCTGGAGCGCAACAAGTTCAACGCTGTGCGACTCCCACTCATGGCTCAGTGGCTTCTCGACAACAAAGTTCCCAACACTCTTCTTATCAACAAGGAGGCCAATCGCGGGGTCAGCGTCAAGGACTACATGTCGCTCATCAAGAGCCTCGTCAAGGTGCTTCAGTTTCGCAACATAGGTGTCCTGTTCAGTATGCACACCTTGACCTTGGAGGACGGTGGTGCTCTCTGGTACGATGCGGGGTTCCCAGAGTCCAAGTTCCTCGACTCGATTGACGTCCTCACCAAGAACCTGTGCGACAAAGAGTACTGGAACATCATGGGTATTGATCTGAAGAACGAGCCGTTCAAGGCGACGTGGGGCGACGGTTCACCGACTGACTTTCGTGACGGTGCCAAGCGCATCGCGGAACGCATGCTCGAGGGCTGTTCGCAGTGGATGGGCTTTGTTGAGGGTGTCTACAGCGAGACCAACAAGCTGACGCTCGACGGCGACACCTTGACGTACTCGGATTGGTACGGTGGTGGCCTCCAGGGGGTCAAGTCCAAGCCTCTTGACTTTAGCACCAAGAATAAGCTCGTGTGGGCGCCGCATTACTACACGCCGGCCGTGTACCCGCAGCCTTACTACTTTGCGAGTGGTAAGACCGGGCAAGGCTTCGTCGAGTTGAGTGATGACGCGCTGCGTGGTCGCATTCAAGGCACGATGAACGCCATGTTCGGATACTTGGCATCCGAGACTGGCCCGGCGATGCTATTGGGCGAGTTTGGTGGTTTGTACTCGACTGACGCGCACCCGAAGAAGACGACCAAGCGTTGCACGGACTTTACGATCGAGGTGATCACCAAGCCCGGGTGGGCCGGTGGCTTTGTGTGGTCGCTGAATCCGGAGAGCAAGTACGACTACAACCCTGCGGACAAACAGGGAACGTTTGTGGAGGGCGTGCTGGAGAGCGACTGGCTGTCGGCAAACAAGGATTACTTGGCGGCGTTGGCAGCGATGAACGGGATGGCGAACCTGCAGCCGTTCCCGTGCTTTCCAATCAAGACGCCGTGAGACCGTTGAAGGAAGCAGTACATGTATCGGTGTATGGGGGCCAAACATGCGGCGAGTCTAGAGGTGAGATTTCTGGTCAGTGAACCCCATGGCAGTCCAGATTGATCTCGTCTCACTGCACACACGTCACGACGTAATTCAGGGGACTGGGCTTTTGATTTGGCGCGTATCCAACAGTATGTACGAATCCCATCTGAGCGCAGCCGGATATCTCACTCTTGTACCCAATGGTTCGCACTGTCGAATCCTATGCAGCGGAGTACTGAACGATTTGTCTGGCCACACTGACCTTTCTACCTCACACTTTCCTGGTCAGGATTCCTGACAGGAAATTCGAAATGGGATGATGAGCAGTTTCCCTCAACGAAAAATAAGGAGCCAATGTCAGGAGCTGAGCTGAGGTCCTGTTGTGAGTCAGGGAGCCGGGCTTGGCGCTCGGCTCTTCCCTTCCTTCGCTGCGCTGCCGAACTGATGAGAAATTTTGCTGAAACGAAACGCTTCATTTTCGACTACGCCGACAGTATCTCTTTCGCCCCCAGGCCGCCATGTCGTCGCTCAACCGTGCGCTATTAAATGGAGCTGATGCGGAGACTGGGCCCACTCGGCCACTACCGTCCGACGTGTCGGCTGATCCAGCCTACCGCTTCAGCTACATGCCCGGCAACGGCGATGAGCGGCGCTCGATCGCTACCGCTGGCCGCCCCACGATGCGGGGCATTGAAGTCACCAACCTGGATCTGGCGGTCGGCAAGCTCGAGACCGTACGGGACTTCAAGGGCCGGCGTCGCATGTGGCCCGGTGTGATGCTGATCCTCGTGTTGGTCGGAGCCGCGGGCGGCCTCATGGCGTATTCTGGTCTGCGAGCGCACTCAGCCAGCGTCGACCGAGGGAGAACCTATGAGAAGGCGCGTTTCAAAAGCACGACCATCGCGGACGGGACTGCCTCGGGCTCGGACATCGTCTCGGACGACGGGGCGATCGGCAACCCGAAGAAGTACCCGGCGAGCCAGTGTGAGCTGCCCGACTACCAGAGCAAGAACGGCCAAATCGTTGCGGTCTCAGCCAACGGCACCGAAGTGCCGATCAAGATCAAGGGCATCAACTGGTTTGGCATGGAGACGTGAGTGGGCGTCGTTCCTTTCTTCCTTGTGTTCCGTGGAAGACTGACTGGGCATTGACTGTTCTTTATGGTGCAGTGACACGGCCATCCCGCTTGGTCTGTGGGAGAACACGAACAATGGCACGACCGCGGTACGTGGTGTTTCGCCTCCGCCTTCTCAAGTCTACTATACACTGACGGTCGTTGTCTCCTTAGTACCAAATCGCGTCCTTTCTGGAGCGCAACAAGTTCAACGCTGTGCGGCTCCCACTCATGTCCCAATGGCTTCTCGACAACAATGTTCCCAACACTCTTCTCATCAACAAGGAGGCCAATCGCGGGGTCAGCGTCAAGGACTACATGTCGCTCATCAAGAGCCTCGTCAAGGTGCTCCAGTTCCGCAACATTGGAGTGCTGTTCAGTATGCACACACTCGCACCAAACGACCCTGGTAATCTCTGGTATAGTGCGGGGTTCCCAGAGTCCAAGTTCCTCGACTCGATTGACGTCCTCACCAAGAACCTGTGCGATAAAGAGTACTGGAACATCATGGGTATCGACCTGAAGAACGAGCCGTTCAAGGCGACGTGGGGCGACGGTTCACCGACTGACTTTCGTGACGGCGCCAAGCGCATCGCGGAACGCATGCTCAAGGGCTGTTCGCAGTGGATGGGCTTTGTTGAGGGTGTCTACAGCGAGACCAACAAGCTGACGCTGGACGGCGACGTCATGAAATACTCGGACTGGTACGGTGGCGGCCTCCAGGGGGTCAAGTCGAAAGGCCTCGACTTTAGCACCAAGAATAAGCTCGTGTGGGCGCCGCACTACTACACACCGGCCGTGTACCCGCAGGAGTACTTTTTCGGAGGCGGCAAGCCTGGTGTCGGCCTGCAGGGGTACGTGGAACTGAGCGACGACGCGCTGCGTGGCCGCATCCAGGCGACCGTAAACGACATGTTTGGCTTCTTGGCGTCCGAGACGGGTCCGGCTCTCATGCTGGGTGAGTTTGGCGGCTTGTACTCGACGGACGCCCACCCGAAGAAGACGACGAAGCGCTGCACAGACTTTACGATCGAGCTCATCACGAAACCCGGATGGGCCGGCGGATTCGTGTGGTCACTGAACCCCGAGAGCGAGTACCAGTACAACCCGGCCGACACGCCCGGGCGATTCGCAGAGGGCGTCGTGCAGGGCGACTGGCTGTCAGCCAACAGGGACTACCTGACGGCGCTGGCAGCCATGAACTCGATGGACAATCTACGGCCGTTCCCATGTTTCCCCACTACAGCTAAATAGAATGTGTCGTTCAAACGCCAAGCTCTCACGCACTCACGTTGTTACCTTCCTGCAAATGACTTGGCATCCCCTACATGCTCGCGGGCTTCTCTCTGTCTGTCTCTGTCTTGTATACTCGAAACTAGTTGACCATGGTCGCCTCACCGCCACTCGAGTACGTGACCGCGGCCGAGCCGTTCGAGAACGAGCCACTGCCCAAGAGCGCAGCGGCGCCGGCCATGAGCGCAATCAGTTCGGACGACGGCGGCACGATCGTGAGCAGCAGTGAGTCATCGACGCCCTGCAGCGTCGCCTGCAGCAGCTCCAGCTCTTGCTCGTACGAGAGACTGCTCGTGGCCTCAAGTCGGCCAATGAGATTGTCGGCCGTGAAACGCGCCACGGGCGCTGGCGGCAGCCGCAGCGCCTGGACGCTCGACTGGAAGCCGTCGACAAACGAGGCCTCCTGGAAATGGGCCTCGGCCGCCGCAACGATCTCGTGCTTGCGCTGCGCGGCCTGGTCGGGCTCGAGCGGCTCGGGCACTTCGCTCACGTCGATAAACGTGTGCGTGGCGTGCTCGACGATCGCGTTCAGTCGGTCGTTCTCATTGAGCACCATGCTCTTGGTCGTGACTAGCACACCGTTCGAGGTTCGGCCGCTGCCAGTAGCGACGCCGATCGCGTCATCGCTCAGCAAGTCCAAGTGCATCTCCAGCTCCAAAAAGTGCTGCAATGACCGGTCCTCGAGAATCCCCGGCACGAGCAGCAGACGCTCTGGATCACAATCACACACGTGAGTCTCTGTCGTCCTTCACGCGTGAGGGGATACACGGCGTACCGATGTATTCCTGGAGGCCCGACTGACGCTTGACGAGAAAGTTGGGATCAAATCTACACAGAGAGACAAGTCAGCTATTGCGGCCTTCTCCTCGCCACACTCATGTCCCTCTTTTGATCCCCGGAATTCTCAGCGCAGACTTTCTATGCTCATGCGGACACTTGCGCCGGGAGGAGGGACGTTCCCTTTCCAATCGGAGTCGGAGGATCCACAGCGAGCAACGACCCAAGCGAGAGCAGTAGAGGAGATAAATAGGATCTCTCTGGTGGGATCACGACACGACGCGGAAACAGGGGCGGACGGAAAAGGGACGAGGCTCCTGCGTCGCGGTCAGATAAGATCAAGCGATTTGGCAGTCACGGTCTCACTTGATGAGACCAAGCGAGACTCCTCCGATGTTTATCCTTCGTTGTCAACATGACGCGTGGAGCCCGCTGCCCCCTCATGTCTCGTCGTCCCCATCGCTGCCATCGCTCCTCCTCACCCACCAGACCTCATTCAACCCACTGAAACTGCCACGCGCTAGTCGCACTACTCGCTGGTCCTCTGGAACGACCCACGACGCGTTGGCAAAGAGAACACCCGTGGCCCCGTGTCTACTCATCCTCGAATTCCGAGAGGATCCCAATGAAATCAAACGCACGACGCACCGTCCAAACCACTGCTTCTCGGGGATCTTGGCCTCAATGAGGTCGCCAAAGTGGCGCACGAGCCGCACGTGGAGCTGGTCAAAGTCGCTAAAGCGCCGCGAGATGAGCCAGAGCCCGCCATTGCACGAGATCTACCACAGCGATCGTCAGTCCAAGAGCCTCAAGAGTGGCCGTGTGCTGTGGCGCACCTGCACGATGAACTCGGTGTGGTCGCCGACCGTCTCGTAGCCCGTGACGAGCGCGCTGACGTTGAGGACCTGCATTTGCTTCACGGCAGTCGGCCTGTCTTCTTTTTTGGTTTGCAGGTCGTGGGAAGCAGCGGAGCTCTCCACTAAGTACGCTGTCATTACCAGTGTCTACTGTACTTCGTGACTAAGTACGCAGAAGGGTAACCAGCAAAAGCGGTTACTCGTACTTAAAGGGGGATTGATCAAAATTGTAATTTCAGGGACTTCAATTTAGATCCGCAACTTCAACGGAGAAGCCCCGTTTGCTCATTTATCGAAGGGGAAACCACAGGAAACGAATCAGCAACCATGGCAACGGAGCGTGCGGTGGCGCTGGCGGTGGATTTGGACCACGCGCTCGCGCAGCTTTTGCCGGCGGCACTCGAGTGGCACAACGAAGAGCACAAGACCACGGTATGTATACCTCGTAGCCTGATTAGGCGTCTAAACAGGGACTAACCGAAGAGTTACGGGACTGATCTCTCTTGATCCGTACGTATTATTACAGCTCACCGTTAAGGATCTCACGTCGCCGGACTGGATCAAGAAGCTCGCGGGGGACGCAAAGACTGAGGACCAATGGATCAGCGATTTCCACGCGTCGGCACCGTTCAAGAGCAGTGTCGCCGCCGTAAATGACGCGTTCGAGGCGCTCAAACCACTGCGCAAGTACTTCACGATGCTCGCGATCACGCAGAGGCCGCGTACGGTGGAGAAGGCCACGCGCGAGTGGCTCGACGCGCACTTCCGCGGCGTGTTTGACAAGCTGCTTTTTGTGGACGGCGATGCCGCGTCCAAGGACGATGTCGTGGCGCGCAAGAAAGAGCTCTTTAGCGAGTTCCGCGTCAAGATCGCCGTCGGCGCCGATGCGGCACTTGTGGGAAAGATCTGCGACAGCACCATTTCCCATGCCGTGGTCGTTGGCTCGGTCCCGTGGGCGACGCCGTCTAGCGACAGCAAGGACAAGCTGACGGTAGTGGATGATTGGGCCAAGGCCGCCGAGACCATTGACAACTTGGCCAAGCAATGGGCGCTGCCCGTGGCCACGAAAGTGTTCAAGGGCCCCAAGATCTCGCGTTACACGGACGATCTCGTGTCCATCTCGACCAAGAAACCCGCCGGTAGTTTCATTTCGAATGGTTTCGATCATATGGACCCCGTCCTTCTGACGGTTTCTTTCTGCTGTCCACAGCCTTCTACGCGAGCATGGTCAACACCAAGTTCACCGTGCAAAAACAACGCTTGGTGCGGCTTCAGGCGTCCGAGGCTGCGATCGGGACGGCGGTGCAGGCCGCGGAGCTGCTCAAGACGCAGCAGACGGCCAGCGTCGCCAAGATCTCGACGCGCTACTTGTTCAAGAAGTTCCGCAGCGCACCGACGCACCGTGTACCGGCCATTGAGATCGTTCTGGAGAAGGTGGTCGCTGCGTAGGAAGAGGAGCCATCGCATCTTGCATGGAGCACCATACTCAAACGGCAATGAACCAACTTCATTTCTTATTCGCATACTCTCATGGCTCTCGCGTGGGCCAGTTGAAGACGATTTGCGGTGGGTTTTCCTTCATCTCGCGGAGCTCTTCGATGCGCTGCACGCGCTTCTCGGCCTCGCTCTTGGTCACAATCTCATCTAGCCAGACAAACATCAATGTTAGCTGGTGGAAAGCTCCGTCTCGTCTACTGATTACGCACAAAAGCCTGTCTTGACCATGAACGCCTCAATGGCGGCACCCGTGACGAAACACACGGGCATGAGCTTCTTGAGGATCGGCGCCAGCGGCACAGTCGCCTGCACGTTCCGCATCGTGGTGATATTTTCCCCTTGGTAGGCTGGAACACCACAGAATGAATGTGTTCCTATTTTAATGGGGTGCACATTAAATCTACTCACTTGAATAGTGTATTACACATTATGTTGGAGGAGGACGTATCTTGAAAGGTCACATGGCATTCAGCAAAAAGAAGAACCATGAGCGGGGAGGCGCCGAGCTGGCAGCACATGTGGGGCGCCAAGGTCAAGATGCCGTGCGACATGGAAGATGACGTGCTGGAGGACGCCATCAAGAGCGTCACCACCAGACTCGGCCAGTACGACACGGAAGAGTGGGAGAAGAAAGGCCTCTCGGTACGGATGTGTTGCCTCTCCCAGTAACTGAGACCGTCGGGATGCTGACTTGATACGGACAGGTATGTGAGGAGATCAAGGTGCACCTCGATGAGGCCTGGGATCCGCACTGGGTCGTGTGCATCGGCCGCAACTTTGGGTCGTTCGTGACCCACGTGACGCATAACTTTGTCTTCTTTTACTATAACGAAAAGGCCGTCATGCTGTACAAGGCCGGATAAACAGAGACAAAGAGAGTCGTTCATTTACACGAGTGACTAATCCTCAGTATGGTTGTTAGTCGCGCCTTTGGCGGAGAGGACCGTCTCATAATCCCGCAGTTTGGCCTCGATCGACGCCTGCAGCTGCTCGTGACCGCTGCGTTGCAACGCTTCGGCTTCGTCGGAGTCGCAGACAAGGGAATCTACAGTAGCGACGACTGCCTCCTCCGCCTGAAGCACCACAGCACCACCTGCCTCAATCAGCTCCACTTCCCCATGGCCCTCCACTTCTTCGTGGGCGTCGACCCACAACAGCTGCAGTTGCGACGTGTTTTGCACGAGCTGCCTGCCCACGAGCTTGAGGATCTGGTCCATTTCGCGGAGTTTGTCGGCGACCGCGTGCATTTGCTGGCGCATCTTCCTGTCGCGTGCTATCGCCAGTTGACGCAGTTCATCTCGGTACGCGAGTTGTTGCTGCTCGTGGTCGATGCGCACGCTCTCAAAGTGTGCCAACTGCTGCTTGGTCATCTCTGAAGTCTCGCTGAGCTGGGTCTCCAGGCGACGGCTCACCTCCTGGACGCGAGCAAATCGCGTCTCTAGGTCCATACGGGTCTCGGCCAGGCCTCTCTTGTGCTGATCGAACCGTCCCTCCACACCCTCCATCGTTTTCTCCAGCTCCTCGCGCAAAGAGATGATCTAAAACAGATCAGAAATCAATCAGCCGCTCATCGTCGTATCAACAGCCGAGTCCGCACCATACACCGACCTTCGCGGTGAGCTCTTCTTTGGCCGCTGCTGCGTGCTGCCTCCAGTCACTCCAGTCTCGCTCTACCATTGCGAGTCGTTCGCGTGAGTCCACACCATCTAGCCTCTGCTTGAACACGTCGTGTTGTTCCGCCACCAAGTTCATGGTAAGGCGCGTGATTGTCTCTTGGGCAGACGTGACCTGAGTCTCCACGAGCAGTGTCAACGCGTCTTGAACTGCCTTGAGTTTGCCGGTCATGGCGTCCATGATTTCCTCGCGCAACTGCAACTGCTGCTGTTGCTGCTGTATCTCCTCATCCTTCGTGTCGCGGTTCTGCTGTTGCTGTTGCAGATTCGCCTGCAGGTGCATCTTCACTTGTTGCCGAAGATCGGTTTGAATTGTTTCGATTCGCTGGTTCATGCGCACGTGCTGCGTGCGCAGCAACTGGTGGACGTGCAGCACTTCCTTGTCAAAGGCCGCCTTTCGACACTGCCACGGCAAGTACAGTCACCGTCAAAGACACGGACCATGTCCCCAAAGACAGACTACATACTCGTTGCTTCAGCGCCTCTTCCATCGTTTGTCGGTGTGCCTTGACAACGTCGAGATCGGCTTTCCGGTCGAGCGCCTCTACAAACTGGTACCAACACGTGGAGTTTAACCGAACCCATTCATCCCTTTCTGAGACTGTACCCACCCACAACAACGTACGTGTCCAAGTTCTTCTTCGACGAGCTCCATCCGCCGCTCAAGCGTCGCCATACCCTTGCTCCACTTGGTCTCCACATTGTTCAAGACTCGCGTCTCTAACTTCTCGACCTGCGTCTCGACCGCGCGTGAGACCAACTCCATCCACTTGGTCTGCTGCCTCTCCCTCTCCTCATCGCTGCACCACAGAAAATTCACCGCTCAATATAAAAACAACTCCCGACCACCCACTTCACCCCTTCTAACTGAAACGTACGCGTACGTTCGCTGCTTGAGCTTTTCGCTGAGCGAGTCCACGACACGCGCGAGCTTGTCGACGTGGGAGGACAGCGATTGCACTGTGGCCCATTGCGCACTCGATTCCTGTCGCTTCACATGATTAGATTCCACGCAGAAAATGTGCTCGATGAGGATAGGCTCACGTACGCTGCAGTGTCGCTCACAGCCGTCGAGACGATCGGTGTGGCGTCGCAGCTGCGTCTCGTGGGCCAGGAACGCGTGCCGCAGCACGTCCTACAATATAGCCATCCCCACGGTTACGAACCGCGAAGCTATCGCACACGCCGGTCCCATATCCAGCCATACCTGAATGTTTTCCCATTCGCCATCGCCGCGTTCCAGCGGTGCCGTCGCGAGGCCCATGGCTTCTTAGATCTATGTCCAACTCCTGATCTTCACATCGACTGTATTTTCACCAATCATACATGATAAGTCTCAGATTTCATCCAATGAATGATTTGAAAGATGCTCATTGGCCGACGACGCTTCAACCACGGGGGTTGGACTTTCCAGAGCTGGGACGCGCGCACGTGCGTGGCGAGCCGCGACATGAGATTCCGACGAGTTATCGTCTCCCAGTCAAGATCTCCCTTCCTGACAGCGGACGACCAGCCAGCGGACGACCAACACCGGCGTCCCGCTTCTATGGGGTTCCGAGAAACAAGGCAGCCGTCCGCGACATCTTCAGTGCCGTTGTGGACAATGACGACCCCGGTGGACGAAAACCATTCGTTGCACCAAACTCAATCAAGGTAGATGGCACGCAGTTGCAGTCCGAATGGTCGTGTCTCGGAAGCCAATGAAAAGCAACTCGGATAAGACAACGCCGTCACAGCGAGTGAGACCGTCGCATCTCCTTGGTAATTATTGCTCCCTTGACTCATGTGATCATAATCCGGTATGGCTCGTGATGTCTGCGCAAACCCTGGGACGCCAACGTGATGAGAACGTGATCGCCCCATGCATATCACCAGTGCGAGCGTCGCATCTTCATCTGGAGGTGCCACCCGGACGCGGTGGCTAGCGGTGGTCGAGGTTTTCCTGGGACGCCAAAGCCTCGGAACGAGACCGTACAAAGCAGACGATGCCCAAGTCCCGTGCGGTGCTCGTCAGCAAAGCGTGGACGGCGCCAACCGACTCGCTGTCCAGCAGCAAGGATAACCACGACACGGTGCCGCGATCAATCGTTTGGCTCATTCTGCAACTTGCATCTCCAGCACCCCCGTCTTCCTTCCGCCCCCCCTCCCTCCACGATGTTCACCAAGTCTTCGGCCACTCTCTCAGCGCTTGCGCTCACGACCGCCTCGATCGCGCTCTCGTCAATCACCACCACGGAAGCTCACGGGTACATCTCGCTGCCGGCCGCGACCTACCGCGACACGTCGACCAAGACCTCGTACAACGCGCTACTCACTGCCAGCGTCAACGCCGCGTTCGAGGGCAAGAAGTGGAACGACTCGCCCAAAAACAACGAGCAAATGTTCCGCACGAGCTTCCGCCAGGCTGGCCTGCCGTCGCTCCGCGCGCTGCTCGACCCTGCGGCCCCGGGTTGCGGCAACAGCCGCACGGACGTCGCGCCCATTGACGTGTCGTCGCTCGGCGTCATGCAGTTCCAGAACGACGAGTACAGCGAAGGCTTCATCGCGTCGCACCACGGGCCGTGCGAGGTCTGGATCGACACGACGCGCGTGTTTCACGGCGACGACTGCGCTGCGCAGTTCCGTGGTGCCAAGCCCGCGAGCATCCCCGTCGACTATTCCGTCTGCCCGAGCGGCCAGACCTGCACGCTCACGTTCTACTGGCTCGCGTTGCATGAGCCCGCGTGGCAGGTCTACAAGCAGTGTGTGCCCATCACGCGCGGCGGCCACGGCAAGCGCCTGCGTGAATAGAGAGAGAGAGAGAGCGGTCTCCGTTGCGTAAGTGAGACCGTGGGTGTTTCCCCTAACAGAAAAGAGCTCTGTTTTGGCTTTATCGTGATGTTTTGGGTCGATTCGGTGTTCTTGTCGCACTGGTAGATCGGTAGTCGCTGTATTGGAGCGACCACCAGGCGTAGAACGCCTTCCACTCTACGTATCCGCTCTTCAAGGGGTCGAGCTGCCGCGCCGTGACCAGCAGCTTCTTCTCGGTCATTAGAATCCCGAGCGACAGCGCGACTTGGACAAAGTCCATGTACTTAACGCGTTCGCTATGGCTCATGGCGTGGAAGGTCTGCCACGCCACGTCGCGCCGTACGATCTTGGTGTACTGCTGAAGCACGTCGAACGAAAGTCGGTGGCTCACGTGCTGCAGGTTGAACCGCTCGCGAAAGTTGCGCTTGTGGTGCTCGCTCAGTGCGTCGTATTGCGCGGCGATCACGAACGGCGGTACGGGCGGGTCCTCCACGTGGGGCGCGGGGATCTCGGGGATAGAAATGCGATCGGCGACGGCGAGTGCGGCGTTACGCATGACCAGCGTCGCACATGCGTTGGCGGTGGTGGGGTCCTGACTCTGACCAGGCGTTAACCTGTGTGACGCCGTCAAGGGAGGCTTGCTGCCCATCCATGGGCGTCGTGTTAGGCTACAGCTGCTCTCTCTGTCTGCAGCAACATGGTCGATGGCATCCTCTTCTTCGCCTGGTGGTGTGTGTGTGGTTTCTCGCAGGCGGCGGTGGTGTGGCGACCGTGGCCTTCGTGTGGACGGCGGTGCGATCTTGACCACTGGTGCACGCGCGTTAAAGCTACCGTCCCGAAACACGGAGAAGCTGCGCGTGAGCTGGTGCGGCTGATGGAGCATGGTCGCATGGGCCTCCCGACTGGCAGCCTCTGCGACGGTGATCTTAGACACTACCTTCCCATACAGCATGGCTCGTTGGCGTAAGATTGCAGGCGAAGGGATCTCCTCCGGGGGGACAGAACGCGTTCCACGAGCGGAGAGAGGCCGCATGGGCGTCGGCACGGACGGTTGCCGTGGGCTACCCACACTGGAATCCTCTTCCCGGCTTGGCCACATCCAGTGCTGGCGCTGCTGGCTTTGTCGCTTCAACTCGAACTGCTCTCGCTGGCGTCGTAGACTCTCCTGACACATGAAATCGCGCTCCTCGATCTTGAGAGCGAGTTCCAGTTGTTTCATCTTCAGTTCCTGATCCGCGTGCTGCTTGCGCTGCATCGCCAGCGCGTGCCTGAGCTCCTGCCGCTCGTGGGCGTTCGTTCGCGCTGCGGCCTTGCGTCGCTCCATATCGCTCAGCTTTTCGTCGATGTCGCGATATTTGTCGTCTACTTGAAGACGCTTGCGGGTCGCGAGGTCCTGTGCGTGCTGCTTGTTCTTCGCCACGGTCTCCAGCGTTCGCAGTTTCTCGCGCTGCTTTTCCTCGAAGTGCTCCCTGCCCAGGGTGTCCATGTCAGCGAGCGAGTGCTGCATGCGGTGGAATAGTGCCAGGTTCTTCGCCAACGAATTTTCTTCCCCGCCAACCAACTCGTCCCCGTTTCCCACAGGTTGCGTCGTTTGCTGAGTTGGCAACGACCACGTCGAGCGAATCCGGTCTAGCGATGAGAGTCTTGGAGACTGCCGACTTAAGTCCCTACAGCTCTTCAGTTGCATCTGCTCGACAAGACTCCGCCGGAGATCGTTCACGGAACACACGGAGGTCCGCCTCACAGACCCAGACGCTTCTTGCTGATGGAGATGATTCTCCAGCTCCAGGGCGCTTCGCCACTGCGCGAGAAAGATCGCCCAGCTCACAGCCACGACCTGGTCTAGCGTGGTGTGAAGCAGCGTTCGCCACGGCTCGTCGTGTGGGGTTTGTTGCTGGATCACAGTCGCCGCTGACCCTCGCTGCAGGTTCTGGATTTGCTTCTTGAACAAGGCTGGGACGTGCGGGTCCCACTGGATCGCGGCCACAAGCACGGGCAGCCACACCATCGCCGTCGCAGTGATGCGCTCGCCACTCGTGAACGCAAGGTCGCGAAAAAGTGTGGACACACAGCGCACGGTGGCGCTACTAAACGTGTGCGCGAGCTTTTCACTGTGGAGGCGGACGGCCGCATAGGCCACGACTCTGTTCCTCGGCAATCGTGAGGCTGACGCGGTGTGGTAGTCGTAGAGAGGTGCGACGATCGAGTCCGTGTCGTCATGGACGAACCAGTGAAGAGAGTTCTGGCTGTCACAAAGGGCGAGGAGATCATCCACTGCAATGGTATCTGAACTGGGGTCACGACAGACGTCGCACGCCTGCTCGAGCGTCTCCAGGCGACACAGGTCGTGCTCGTCGAGCGGCTTGAGCAGCTCGTCATGGCACACGTCGTCGGGTTCGGGGAACTGCGTCTGGCGCGGTACGAGAAAGAAGCCCAGCAAGTGGTCGGCGGGGTCTGCCACGCTGTCCTCATCTTGGCCGACTTCTCCGGTCGCCGGACGTGGGAACTGCCAGCAAAGCGGTAAAAACGACCGGCACGCGCTGGCGTAATACTGACTCACTTGTGCGTACACATCGCCGTACGCGTCGGCGATCAGATCCGGGAGAAACGCAGCGAGACTGCGCTGCGACGGCGGTTGACAGTGTGACTCGCGGTATGCTGGCGGCACCGAGAACACGTGAAGCCAACCGAGAGAGAAGCCGTTTGCCTTTGTCGTGAGCTGCATGATCGCCTCTTGGTTCATGAGGTTCTCGTACGCGAGCTGGCAGACCAGGCGAGCTGCGGCCCGTCGCAGTGTGCGGTCGCTCGCGTGGAGATCGGAGAGCACACTATTGAGCAGTCGCTTGCCTGAGCATCCGCCTCGCAGGAACGCGCCAACGACATGCTGATTGGACTTGCTCTCATAAATGACACGAGATAGGTCGCCAATGGCCACAAGGCGTCGACGAGGATCCGCACTCTCGAGGTCCGCGCGTGTCGAGAGGAAGCCAGCGGTGTCGGGAGGAGGAGGCGTGGGGATACTCATGTGGAGCTGGGTTTTGATTGCTCCTAAGACACTCCATTACTTGGTACTTTGCCAGGCCGATGGAGGTGCATCTTACCCAACAATAATAACCCCGACGAGAATAGCCATGTGATTTTCTTGAAGTCCTACGAGTGCTGAGTATGCACACGGTATTAGTCAGTGGCTGCTGGGTGCCGTACCGAGCACAGTCTCGATCACTCACGGATCGCTGGTAGCTTCAACCTACAAGTCCTCTGTGCAAGATCGCATGCTCGAGATCGATGGCATCTTGAATAATGACGGTGCCCCCTTGACTCAGGTAGTGGCCCCAGTAAGTCGTCGAGAGTTCATCAGACGATCCTGGTCCGCAGAACATATGCACTTTTTATTGATTGCCAATCGATAAAAAGTGCAAATATCCTGTGAATCAGGGAGTTCAAGATCCTCGATTCAAGGATCTTGAACTCTGTGGCAGGCTGCGAGGCTCGAGGCCTCGGAAACTGTTCACTTCGCATCTCGCCTCATATCCCGCGTCCTACTTTGCCCTCACTGTCCCCATGGATACCTCACCTGCGTCAACGGTCGTGATTATCAAGAACCGAGTGACGGGCGTTGTGTTGGAGCACTACATGGGCGAGTGCATTCAAGCTAAAGACCAGGACGAGTCACACCCAAACCACCAATGGCACCATGTCCCGTTGGTGGATGGCTATGTCGCGTACCGAAACGTCGGCACGGGTCAGGTCCTCGACCACTTCTACGGTGAGTCCATTGAAGCGTTCCACGCCGTGGTCACGAACGTCCACCAACAGTGGAAGGAAGTGGCCGCGAGTCCGGGCGGATTTGTCGGGATAGTGAACCGCGCCACAGGTAAAGCGTTGGACCATTTCTGCGAGCGCAAAGTCCAGGCCTACAACGGCGATATTACACACCACCACCACCAGTGGATCGTGCGGCCCCCGCAACCGGAGCCGCCTGCGGCTCCCATTGTCGTGATCAAGAACCGGGCGACAGGCGTGGTGCTCGACCATTATATGGGTGAATGTATCCAAGCCAAAGACCATGATGAGACGCACCCGAACCACCAGTGGCACCGAGAGCCGTGCCTGGACGGGTACTTTGCCTACCGCAACGTTGCCACGGGGAAGCTGCTTGACCACCACCGCGGCAGGAACATCGAGGCCTTCCACGCGATCCGAAACTCGACGCACCAGCAGTGGAAAGAGCAAGACGTCGGCAATGGCTACGTTACGATCTGGAACCGCGCGTCAGGCCACGCTCTGCGCCACTGGGGCGGTGTGGAGGCTAAGGAGGTTAACCACGACGACCAAGATCCAGCCCACCACCAGTGGCGCATCGTAGCCGTGTCGACCTCTGTTGTTGGGTTGGAGGATACAGACGGTGTGGATGCCGCACCGATGGCGGTGCCTGTGGTCCACCCGCCGCCAGTGGATCCCCCGATGAAGTGACCTCGTTCGAGTCATTGAATCAGTGCGGTAGTGCGTTTGGGGGGGAGGACAACAGCAATGAAAAATAGAAAGAGTAGCAATGACTGAAAAATATATCGAAAAGAAAACTGCCTTCTGCCAGCGTGATGAAGTTGACGCCCAATCGCGATCATCACGGACTGGGCTTCGTGTTTGCCAACTATAAGGCTCTAAAATACACTGTTTCTGAGCAAGTCGAACGTGACTAGACCCACGCCCACGTGCACCGCTGGAACGAACAAGGCATCGGTGATGGTGTCCACGCGCGTCACGATTAACGCACTGAACCATTGTTTTGGGCAGACCAAGCCGCTTGGCCCCGAGATTCACAGTATCTCGTTCTCTCTCTCTGATGGGGCTGGCGCGTGCCTTAGCTGCCGCGTATGATGGGTACACACTGCTTGTAGACTTGCCACGCGGGCTCATGCAGCGGTAGCCAGTAGAACATGAGCGTGCAGGTCTGGCCACTTGGGCAGACGGAGTAGTCGACGGGAAACTTGGCCGGCATGGCGCCACGGAACTGCGCGACACAGTCGCTGCCGTGGAACACACGCGTTGAGTCGATCCAGACCTCGCACGGCCCGTGGTGCGATGAAATAAGGCCCTCCTTGTACTCGTCGTTTTGAAACTGCATGACGTCGAGCGACGACACGTCGACCGGCGCAACGTCCACGCGGCTGTTGCCGCAGTCCGGCACTGCCGGGTCGATCAACGCACGGAGCGACGGCAGGCCGGCGTCGCGGAAGCACTCGCGGAAGGTTTGCGCGTTGTTTTCGGGCGTGTCGTCCCACGTTTTGCCCACGAATGCGGCGTTGGCGCTGGCATTAAGCAGCCCGTTATACGAGGTCTTCTTCCACAACTCGCGGTAGGTCGCGGCCGGCTGCGAGATGTACCCGTGGGCTTCCGTGGTGGTGATTGACGAGATCGTGAGCGCTATGGCGAGCCCAAGCACCGAGAACGTGGTTGAGGACATCGGGGGCATGGGGGGGAGGTTCAATGAGGCGTGGGAGACAAATCACAGAATGAGCGAAGCGAGGGCACAGTGTCGCCGAGGACGGTGAGAGCGATTGGTCTGGAGCCGTGTTCGTGTGCCACACTCTGAACAGCACGCGATCTCACTGAACGTGGAACTGACTGAAAAGTGGCGTTCTGGGAACCGACGAATAGCAGGTCCATGTTAGCGCCCTCAGCAGTCACTAATATCACAACCTTCTGGAACTTTATTCTTCACTGAGATATATCAAGTATATCAAGTCTAAGTCCAGCTAAGGACAACTCTCACAAGTCATTTACAACAAATATTTGCTGCACGTATTATACCGTATCTCCACGTCTCATTCATGGGTGTGTGGGACTCCAGCTGGGTCTCTCAATGGTTCGCCCAATACAGGATCTCACTTGTGCACTATTCCGTACTTCGAAGTATGCCACAGACGCCACATGGGTCTGCTGCTCGTAGGACCGCTGCGAAATCGAGAGAAATACAAATATACAGAGAAAGTGTCGAAAAATACAGAGGGTGTTTCATCCCTCCCCGCACTATAGTGACCCTAAATCACCTCGGCTACCAAATCGAGCTCCGCTCGATTTGGCCATACTCTCCCCCTTGGCTCAGCAGAGATATGGCACTAGTAGCTGTCAACGAGCCTGTGACGAGACAATTTCTGTACTTTTAGATTAATTTATGTATTTTTCGCAATGTTTCCTGCAAATTTAGAGTCCTGTCTGCGAAATCGCGTACGTCAATCCTGCCTAGGAAGCTCATGATGCCATTGCATGGAGGGCATCGGGTCTCCGTCACCAAGCTCGACGACGATGTGACGGTAATACCGGTAGGTTCAACCTGGAGTGTATATCGAATGAAGTGGAGCGTCTTTGTCCGACGCAGGACACGTGTTAACATCTAACCGAGCGACGTCACCGACGCGGGCATTTCCTCGTGCTTCAGGATGTCTTAGCTGGATCAGGACACAGTTTACAGGATGTCAGTTTGCAGGATGTATGATTATAAAGGCACAGTTTGCTGGTGAATGATAAAAATAGTAGTAATCATACAGTACTGTACGCCCTCCACAAGGTTAGAATCTTCTCACTTCGATGGGTTCATTGGGTTGGGCTCTGAACCCACAATTACAGTACACAGTACAGTCTGTCTGCTCGGGATTCGCCCCTGAGGCGATTTTGGCTCAAATCATTTTCCATCCAGCTGCATTCAGCGTGGGCTCACTGGCACCACCAGTATCGTCACGATCTGTGCATTCGGTTCGTGCTAAAACCACAGGGGGTATGCAACAGTATTATGCGCGTGTACCTTGGTGTGCAGATCCCAGGACGGCTCGAGGCATTGTTTTTCCTTCTATGCCACCACTTGAGTTTTGACCAGCTAAACTCCAAACGTATCGAACAAGAAACACTTGAATCGTCTTCCTCCGCTCCTTCTCCTTCTCCTTGCCGCCGCCTCTGCCGCACTGGACTTCGCCTGCCATCGAAAGAACACCATGCCATTTGATTGGCCATAATTGCTCTTGGAATCCTCAGGATACTTGCGACGTCTGGGTCTCTTCCGATCATATAGGGCCCACCATTCCCGGACTCGCCCGCTTACCCACCACTCTTCGTACCCAAAACGACTCTTGCCGCCCGTCGCCACCAATGGAGAACGCGACGGCAACCACCATCGTGATTATCAAGAACCGCGCGACGGGTGCCGTGCTGGACCACTGCCAAGGCGAGTGGATCCAAGCCAAAGACCAGGACGAGACGCACTCGAACCACCAATGGCACCGCCTGCCGTTGGCCGATGGCTACGTGGCCTACCGCAATGTTGGTACGGGGCAGCTTCTCGAGCACTACAACGGCGGGTCCATTGAAGCGTTCCACGCCGTCCAGACCAGCGTCCACCAACAGTGGAAGGAAGTGGCCACTAATAGTCCGGACAATTTCGTGGGCATTGTGAACCGCGGCACAGGCAAAGCATTGGACCACTACTACGAGAAGGAAATCCAGGCCTACAACGGCGATGTCACGAACCACCACCACCAGTGGATCGTGCGG
>JAADWA010000317.1:0-31712 GCA_023335935.1 Pythium phragmiticola | reverse complement strand
TATGTAATGTATCTCTCGGAAGAAGCATGTACTGTACGTCACGCTCGTGTGAGACGGAATATCTGTGGGCGATGGTCTTCCTGAATAGACTTCGTTACGAAGGGTAGGCTCGTGTAACCTCACTGCTAGACGGATGGTGCGCGATGAGATGAGCTGAAGGGTACCGTGAACCCAGGCTTTCGGCTGCAGGAACCGTGTACTTAACTCGCTCGAATAGACTAGAACTTCAAAACTCGAATTCTAGCAAATCCAGTGTTCCGTTGTGCTCGCAGTGTCACCCTCCAGCCTGGAGGGAAATCCATCGAGTGGGGGTTCGCACAGTCCGGCTGCGGTCGGCGGTGCAGCACTGCATCTAAGCAACTGTTGCTCACTACGGCCTGTCGACTGCTCTACTCTCCAGTGCCGCTCACTCTCCACTGGCAGTGGAGAACGGGACGGTCGACAGGCCACTGTGAGCAATTGGGTTTTCTACCTTCGTGCAACATAACCACGAGATTCAAAATCAGTTGGTGCAACCTCACGTGACATTGAAGTTGGTGAAAACGAAAGATCGCCGTGTTTTCGCAAGCATCTGAGATAAAATACAGTATGGGCTTAATACAATACTGTACAGTACAGTATTGTACAGTAGTACTCGACAAGTACAGTGCGTACTGTACAGTACAGCATGTACCGCAGCCCAGATTCAAGTTGGATTTGCTGCGAGAATTACGGTCCTGTACTGTGATACTGAAGCACAGACAATTTCAATAGACACACATCCAGCATTAGGCGTACGGTGCACTTCGGATCTTTGCTGAACCTTGTATGCATGTACTGGGATTGCACTTAGCAGACAAACTACAGCATTCCTCGGCCAGATTCGTGTTTGTCGCCATCGCGTCAGTGGCCGACATACTAACGCACTGAGGGTACGTACGTGCATGTGCGCTTGGTAGGATCACAAAATAATTAGTGGTTTTTCGTTTGCGGGTCACGACGGTACAGTACACTCCAGTGGACACGCCCGCTGTCCGATCTTTTCTTTTCGATGGGCTGCCTAAGGCACTGCCTTAGGCAGTGCCATCCCAGCTGCCACCGGTCTTTTTCGTCCTGATCACTGTGACACGCCAACAAAAAGATCTCGCTCTATCATATTTATCCGCGGACCGCGGTGCAATCGTTGGTTGGCGAAGAACGCCTTTTGTTGGCAAGCGCGTCAGTTCCCTCTCGTGGAGGCGGCGCACTAAGTACATGCGTGTTTCCTTCATGCCATTGGGCTTGCAATGGTGTCGCAAGGCATTGCGTTGGAGGCATCATCTTCGTCCCTCCACCCTTTTGCGATTTCACGACGCGCGAAGATCGTCATGCCCTGTCAAGGGCCCGCGTGTCCGTTCACAATTATTATCCAGGTGGGATGGGCAGAGGCGCCCATGTATCGTCCACCTTTTGACGACAAAACAGCCGCGGGCGTGTTGGTGTGCTCAAGACTTGAGTTGCAAATCCGCTGCCTGCGTGTTGGTCTTTCGTTGAAAAGAGAAACAGAAACACTGCTCAGTTTACACGAAACAGCCAAGGTGGGTCAGCGCCGACCCAATTTCAGCCATGCCAAAACGAAATGACTACTGCCCTAATCTAGCGAAAAATGTGTCAAGTTTCATGGAGCGTCCTGGACGGCTCATGCGCATGTGGGTGGCAGTGAAAAATGATCCTTGATCCTTCTCTCATCGAGAGAGACCTCCAGTGCTTCGTGGCACGGGGTTGAGCTCGAGTTATCCCGAGAAAAGGTGTCATTAGGGATCGTTTGTGCACCAGCTGAGCTGTGCAAGAGCCGATGCATGTGTTCTACTCATACATACTTCAAGTATAGAAGTGGTGTGGTCTACTCCAGACTAAGGCAATAGACTCGCCCATGCCAAAACAGCGGGGTCTCGCAATCCAAAGCCCACACCACCACACGACTCACTCTACTCTCGTGTGTTTTCGTTGGGTTGGTTGGTCTTGCCGTCGCCTCCGGCTCTCCCGACCGACCGTCAGTACAGTACTGTTTGCTTTCTTTGTTCCAGAACAAAGAAAGCAAACGTGGGTTAGAGTGACCTGTCACATGAAGTTTGTACCGTAGTGGCGGGCATTAGTGAAATAAAACGCACAGCGTTCAGGGTTTTATCATGGACAAATAAATTGCTTACAAGGTTGTAAATCCAACCTGATCCGACGGATCATCCTGGGTTGATTAGCGTAGTGTTGAAGAGAGCCGGAAACGAATCCTTGGATGAAACCAGACCCCCACTCAGCGCTGTGCTGGGCTGTCCCATCGACAGCTGCTCATATGGCCATCGGCGAAGTGCCTAAACAGGTCCCTGTGAAATACATTTCGATCTCGTTCTTGGAGTTATGAATCATCTGTTTAGAGCGGTATTATGTTAATGAGGGTGAAGGTCGATTGGTATCGCATGCATAAGGTGACGCCGTGTTGGTCTGAGGGCAGAACCACGTGTTTGTATGAAAGGGGCGAAATCATGGCGTCGGCTGGGAACAGTCATTATGCTTTGACGTCGCCAAACGAACAAGCAAGCATCTCAAATTCAGACAGCATGACAACTAATAAACTCTATTTATGAATTTTGTTTAGATAGTTATTGAGTAACGTTATACATTAGTAAAAACGAATAAACTCGTTAGATCAATACATCAGAGTAGTGTTTATGAGGCGAAGCAATCCGTAACGGTATAATTAGAGACACGGAGCATCCCTTGCCATGTGATTGTGAAAGGGCATCCAAAAAAGCCGCGACCTCATCCCGATGTGAAGTGGCGCTAAAACGGCCGACGGGTTAAGCAGACGAGGCGATGCGTTGTGGGCAGTCAAGTCCTGTCCGTCCGTCCGAGATCCAACACCAACAACGCCAACTCGCTGAGCTCAAACAGCACCCACCCACCTGCCCCTCCCTCACTCTTCGACTTGCCTCATCCCCCTGTCGCCAAACAAAATCCAACAGCAAACGTTGGTTTTCGTTGGTCAGACTCTGCTCACTATCGAATCCGCGTGGTAACCCTCAACAGCAAATGCGGTACAGCACCATGAACTACCCGCTGGCGCCCTCCCATGCGCTCGCGCGCAAGCGTCCGCGTAACGACGACGAGCTCATGGACGCCGCGACGCTGCCGCCGCTCCACGCATACAACCCACTGAGCCAACACAATCACCACGCGTACACGCCTTCACTTCCCACGCTCTCCCAAGTGTTGCGTCCGTCCATCCAGTTCTCCGTGCTGGCGCCGCCTCCGTCGCTCAGCCAGTACACGCCGCCGAGCCAGCACTTCCAGTACAAGCAGACGCAGTCGCCGCCCGTGGTGCGGTCCGTGACGTCGAGTCCGTCGCCGGCGGCCTCGGAGACGTCACTGGAGGACGACGAAGACGACCAGGACCACACCGAAGAGGACAAGACGCCGTGGCCCACGGCCAACGAGTACTACGACATTCTCACGGACGAGTCCCGCAAGGCAACCATCCCTGTGTACGATCTTGGTGTGGACCCGCGAGGCGTGCCGCTCCAGCCTGAGTGCATCTACAACGAGCCCAAGTCGTGCATGTACTTTCTCAAGTGCGGACAGCTTCTTGGACGTGGGTCCTTTGGATTCCCTCGCAAGAAGAAGACGACCGTCACGGTGAAGAACGCCAAGGGCGGCGTCGAGTCAGTGCGGCGCTGCGACTCGACCAAGGAGTTTGAGTGGCGCAAGATGAGCTTCGTCACGGGTCTGCCCAAGAAGCAGCCGCTTGTGCGGTACATCACGGCGACATGCTACAGCAAGACCCACCGCAGCGCGACCGAAAAGAAAAAGGTCATGCGCATGCATGCCGTCATGCTGGCCAACCCGGACGGTGCCGGTGAGCAAGGAGACTACGTGTTGGTCCACATTCGCGCCGGCGGCTCCAAGCGTGTGGGCGTGCGCACCAACAGCGTGCCGTCACAGTCTCCTCGCAAGATGCAGCAGGCAGCGAGCCCCACTCGTGTCGAGGCGTCTCCCATGGTGGGCTCCATCCACTCGCTGCTGTCGGCCCACGACCAGGTCATGATGATGGCCAACTCGAGTGGAGTTGATCGCCCCATCACGCCGCTGTACACCAACTTCGCACCGGCCACCAACTCGGCGTCGCCACTCGTCAAGCGCCGCCGCACCGAGATGCTGCCGTCGCTGAGCCACGGTGCCTGCCCGCCGCGCTCCATGCCGCTGTGGCTCACGCCGCCGCCGGTCCAACATTAGACCGACACAAAACCCATAGAGAACACAACTTCCCTTCAATGCCATTATAGATACTCCTAAAGAGAAAAACTCATATAGACGCCATCATATTTCCTTTCTATGCGATTATTGCCATTCTTCCGCTTCCTCTTTCCCGTCGCGACGCGCTGCCATGACCGCATTTTGTCGACAGCGTCTGCCTCTGTCGTGGTGACCTCGCTCTCCAATGAATTGAAGGGTGAATTGTTGGCATGGGCATCCCATGACCATCGTGCTGGCAGGTCCTGGCACGGCAGCAAGGACGAAGCACAGGAAGGAATCCCCAACTGGAGATTTCCATGAATCATGGACTATGATGGATGCCAAGTCACCCAAGTTCGGGGTAAGAACCTCCATGCTTGCTTGAGTCAGGGGTTGAAGTACAGGTACGAGGTACTGTACGACCAGGAATCTTGGTGTACTGTACTGTACAATCTTGGTGCACGTCATGAAGTCTTCACTGAAGACCATTGCGCATTCACCAACCATTGTTGCCAGTTTGGCACCATCGAACTGAATGTTGGGAATGCCCAACTGTACTGTATTAATTTATGGACATTGCAGGTGCCAGATCTGACACTGCCACAGGTGCGCGTGTTGGCCAACTCCGGTGCAACTCGGCCGCGCCAGCAACAAGCGGGCAAAGGTGGTCACGCATAGCGATGGCGACGCCCATCAACCCACGAATGCCGTGTTGATGGGGATGAAAACCGACCCCGAGCCCTCATCAACAGAGGCGAAGATGGAACAGGTGACCCTTCATGGAATTCGTCTTCGTCCACGACGCCCCTGTCGCTTCGAACGACGGGAAACATCATCAAAGCCACGCAGCTCGACGCGATGACGCGCGAGATGTCTCATAGTCAGCAATGTTGGCGCGGCTTTGATCCTCACCATCCTCATCCATGACGATGATCGCTGTAGAGGGCTTGATCACGTGTGCTGTAACGTTACCACGGTTTCCTTTGGGCCAGCCCTTGCTGTTTGACCCAAAGCCGCAGAGTACTTGGCGCCAACGTTGCGTTGGTCATCCCACATCCTCCGTGCGGTCGAAGAAGATTAGACCCTCTTTCAGGTCAGACTCCAACCACTTGGGTTGTGGGTTGCTTTTCGTTTCCCACAACCCCCTCGCTGCGTGCCATACTGTACGAATGCGGATGGTTGCAGCGTCCGTGTATCATGGACGCACCTGCGTGTTCAACCAACTTGACCAGAGAGCCGGAGGTCTTTCCGATCCGCTCCACACGCGTACACCCATCACCAATTTTTTTTCTTCAAGTGTGAAAAAAAAGAAAATTGGATTCAGTTGGAAATGAGTTTTCTTCTAATTCTCCGGCTGATTATTAGCGTCTCGCGTGCACTGCTGGTCGAGCCACTGGTGCTGGATGCGTTTCCGCTCCTTCTCGAGCATCTCCTGGTCCCGCCTGTACTCGTTGACCTGCATCTTGTACATGCGCAGCTCCTCGTCCATGTGGCGCATCTGGTTCGTTTTGCCCTTGAGCGTCTCTCTGTACACGGTGAGCTGCTCGGCGACCTCGGCCCCCGGCTGCCGCGCCAGGATCGTCTTGAGCTCAACGTAGAGCTTTTCCTTCTCCAGAATGAGCAGATCCTTGACCGTGGTCTCTTCGTACTTTTTGATGAGCTGTCTCTGCAACGCCTGGAGCTTGCGGATCAGATCGAATCGCTTCGGATCGCTGCCTTCCAGTTTCCGCCACCGGTGCACATTGAGTGGATGGTCGAGCTCCTCTGACAGTGCACGGATCTTGGTCTTTTCTTCCAGCAGCTCCTTTTCCAATTTGAGCTTCTCGCGCTTGAGAGCGTCCTCGTGCTGAAGCTGGTCGCCGCTGGCGTCGCGCTCAAACGCGAGTGCGTGCACGCGCCGCTGAAGCTCGGCCATCTCCTGGACCTTGTCCTGGAACTGGCGGTGGCCCTTGGCGAGCGTCGACTTTTGGATCTTGATCTTTTCGTACAAGACGCGTAGCTCGTCGTTGCGCGCGATGAGCTGCTGCCGCAGCGTGTCACGGTCGTGGACGACCGAGCCATACTCTTTGGACTGTCGCTGCTTCTCCTCGTCGGCCTCTTGAATAATCTTGGCGAGCTTGGTGACTTCCAACTCTTGGTTCAAGATGATTTGCTCGGAGCTCTGGATCTGCTTCTTGATGCGGAGCAGCTCGTTTTTCAGAATCTCTTTTTCCTTGTCCACCTTGTGGTGGTCAAAGTGCTCCTTCACGAGCGCGTGGTCCTTGCACGTGATCTCCTCCTTGAGCTGCTCGATCTGGTGGTTCATGACCTTGAACTTGCGCTTCATGTCGCCTATCTCTTCCTGGCTCTCAATGAGCTGCTTACTGTACAAGTTGCGGTCCGTGCGCACGGCCTCGTACAGGTTTTGCTGCTGCTTGAGGCGGCTCTCGCTATCGACGATCTTTTGCTGGAGCGACACGACCTGCAGATCCTGCAGCTTGGCTTCCTCTAGCGACGTCATGAACTTTTGCGTGGCGCGCGCGGCCTCCTTGTCGTACTTTTCCCGCTCGCCCACAAGCTGCTGGATCTGCCCGCGCTGCTTCTTGACCTGGGTCCGCAGGCCGTTGATCTCGTTCTGCAAGTTCTTGAGTGTGTTTTCCTTGATCTTCATGAGATCAAACGTCGCCTGCGCGCGGTCGTTCGCCTTGACCAGCATCTTGTTGAGCACCTCACGCTCGCGCAGCATCTCTTCGAGCTTCTTCTGCAGCAGGTCGCCTTTCTTTTGCTCGCTCTCGATGGCGCCGTTGAGCAGCTCTGTTAGTTCGAGCTTGATTTTCTCTTTTTCGTTTTCGCACGCGACCCGCTTGCCTTCCATCTCGCCGAGCTGCTCGCGCGTGAGCTCCACGAGCTTTTCGATCCGCGTGGCGTCTTTGACGGCCTGCTGGATCTGCGCCTCTTTCGCGTCGAGCTCTTGCTCCACCTGTGCGTTGAGCTTGTGGAGCTCGACGTTCTTTTGCCACTGGCTCTGCATCTCTTCCGTGAGCTGGTGGGTCGTGCGGAAGAGCGCGTCGTACTGCTTGAGGTACTTTTCCATTTTCTGCTTGGACTCGCGCAAGAGCAGCTCTTTCTTGCGGAGACTTTCGTCATTGTCGTCGCGCTGCTTCTCCTTGGTCTGGACCTCTGCCAAGAGCTGCTCGAGCGTCTGCTTCTGCTGTTTGAGATCTCTTTCCAGCACGGTCTTGCGGCGCATTTCTTTCTCGGATTGGGACTGCTTCTCTTGGATGGCCGCACTCGTGCTGGCTTGCTGCTCTTCGAGGAGCGCATTCTTGGCCTCTTCCTCCAGCACGAGCGCATACAAATTCGAAGTCTCGAGTCGCAGGTCTTGGAGCGTCGAGCCCTTGGCTTCGACGTCGCGGGCGTACTCGGCACGCTGCTTCTTCATGCTCGCGATCTTGATCTCCTGCTCGTCGTTGAGCAGCACGTCGGTGCTGGTCGCGCCGCTGCCGGGCATCGACAGCTTGGACAGTTCGTCGCGCAACACCACAAGTGTGCTGCGCAGATCATTGAGCTTTTGCTGCTTGTCAGTCTCGAGCTGGTGGGAGGCTGCGATCTGCTGCACGACGGCGTCCAGCTCGAGCCGCGTCTTTTTCTTTTGGAGCACCGCCTCGTTCTCTTCTTCCTGGTCGCGCAGCATGGCCTCGTGGCTCGTCTGGATCTCGTTCAGGATTTCTTTCGTGCGGTGGATCAGGCGGTGCTCGCTCTCTTGGGACTTGATACACGCTGTGAGCAGTTTGTCGAGTTCATTTCGATACAGCGAAATGGCCTCGGGCACGTGGGCAAGCACGCTCTGCATCTCGGCGACGAGGCTCGCGGCCGCCGCGAGTATCGCGGCCTCGGCGTCGCTGAGCACGAGCGCACTTCCGGGCTGGTCGTTGGTGTGGCCCGCCATCGCGACTGCTGCAGCCATCGCCGCTGGCGACGACGCGAGCAGCGACGACGCCTCGGTCATTTTTTGGGAATGTGGGGAGCAGGAGCTACAGCTGCGGAAGAGTGATGGTCGTTGAACTGGATGCGAAACCGCCCGTGTGGACCACATAGGAATTAACCCAAAGTTCCGATTTTGTTCCGAATCTGCTCCGAATTTGGGGACAAGGCGTGTTGGGTTCCAACGAGGGACCAGATATCTGCCCATCTCAGTGGTCACCTATTTCCAAAACAGGGTACTGTCAATAGTCCTTTACCAAGCATTTCTGGAATAAATCTACCTTCTTTTGGTACAACGGCGGTGGTGACTCCACCTGTATCTGTACCTTGTCTTTGTGTCAATTGCAAGGTTTTATTCTTGTCCCTGAGGTTTTAGCTCCTTACTTGGGCTTATGGGAGGGACATTCCATGCGGCCAACGTAAGCATGCGCGCATCATCCTTCCCCTCTCTCAGTCCCTCGAGACTCGACTCGGTCCTTCTCCTGATCTGTTCCTTTGGGTGTGTCGGTCTGGCTGTCAGTCTGGCTGTCGGACCGTGTTCATGGCGACCCCAGCAGACGACCTCCTCGCTATGCATCGTCCGTCGGCGCTCATGAGGGGTGACGACCCAACGCCGTCGTCGCTGCCGACGCCAAAGAAGCGGTGGATGTTAATGTGGCGCCAACAGGAACAGCAGCCCGAAATGGAGAAGAACGAATTCCATGGAAGTCGAGAAGACAAGCAGCTCCGTGTCGAGACGCCTGCTGTGGCCACTGACGAGGCGTCGTCGTCCCTGTCGCCGCTGAACGCCAACGCGAACGCCCCGTCCAGTGCTGCGTCCATCAGTCCGTCGTCGAAAGCCAAGGAAGGCGAGACAGCAGCCGCTTCCAGCATGGCTCAATCACGCACGCCGTCGCCCGTCAAGATCTTGCAAGACAAGCAGCAAGAAGAAGAAGAAGGGGAAGAAGGAGAAGAGCCTGAGAGTTCCGTCACAGTGGTGCCACCACTCACGGTACGCACAACGTCGTCGTCCTCGGCCGTGTCGACCGCGACATCGACCAACTCAGCCTTTGACGACATGGAACCAAAGCCAGCGGCCAGTGGATCGGTGGCAGATCCAGAAAGGAAACGGGAGCGTCCAGAGGACCCACACGCCACTCAAGAAAGCGGGGAAATCAAAGAGATCAAGGAGGATGGAGGAGAAGAAGAAGCAAAGCCGGAGCTCACCGAGAGCGAGCGGCAGCGGCTCGAACGCCGCAAGAGACGCAAGACCAATTGGGATGTCGGCGACCCGCGGAAGCACGGCGGTTCAGTTGACCTAGCAGCACTCAACTTGCTGAGTAGTATAAACCCTCCGGCCACGCACCCGGCGTCGTTCGCCAAGTTCCCTCGCCACCGCCCAGCGTACCGCCACAGCTACAGTCTGGACGCGCCACACCAGCATAGAGGCACGCTCTTTGGCAATAGTACGGCTGTCGGCAGTGGCGGATCTCTCCAGTCACCACCGCGTCGCTCATTCCACCAGTCGCACTCGCTGCCACTCGAGCGGACTCGGTCAGCACGTTCACTTCCGCCAGCAATGAGGTTCCCGCCTGGCAGCAGATGAGATCTCATCTCTGGTCGACTGAAGATCGTGTGCCCATTTATCTAATCCGGAGAACAACAACTCTTCTCCTGGGGACAGAGTGGGGAAGACGAGACTCTTGCTCTTTCTCCTCGTCCGTTTGTTTCGTCCGCTGTGAGTATGGAGTAGGGAGGTGCTCGTGGAAGTCACCACGAGTCACGTTGTATACATTGAGATGCCTTTCTCTCTTTCTCTCTTCTTCTGGAGTGCAGTTTCGGCACTCGAAACGGATACTTTTTTCGCTTTAGTGACATGGCTACATAACGCTAGCACAATCAGCCGGTTTGTCGACGACCGAGTCGTCCACAAACTGCAGTGATAGGTGGGTAGAGCCAAACACCGGCACTGACAACGACACGCCAAGCAGCAGACCGTGCCTGATTGTCGTCGTCATCGTCGCCGCCTCGCGCCCCAGCACAAACACACTATCCGTACTGTCTCCCCTTTGCACATCCGCTCCACGAACGGTGCACGACAGGGATTAAGTGCTCGTCGTGTCTCAGCAAATTACCATTGCCACCGAGCAGCGGTCTGACAGAAAGACCATCCTGAGCAGCAGCACGACGCCAAAGCCGGTGAGCGAGAACACTACGAGTCGCAGCAAATGATCCATAAACGCCTATCCAGTACTGCACATTGGACAACTAAACGTAGAAAAGCTGTGGCTAGTGCTGTACGCGTTGACGGAGCCTCTGCCGACCACCGGTGTACTTGCATCACTGATCGACAGGAGATTCTCACGACCCCACAGCGCGACCAGCGCTGAGACAACGACGATCTGGGTGGGGCATGGTGACGTCACTATCTCCCATACGTAGACGTACCGTGCAGACGATAGTCGTTCCCGCACGCAGACTCATCGAGAGCGCTTGCCAGTGGCCCGTCCGTTGTCGAGTCCACGCCCAGATCATGACGTTGGACGGCAAAGTAATGAGTTGCGGACGACAGTCAGCAAAGTGATCGCGAGATTAGTACGCTGGCGTTGAATACTCCCAGGTGGAAGCTTCCACTGGAAACGGCGGATCATGAGAGGAAAGAGGTGGCCTGACGATGAGTCGCGATCGTTGGCGGCCAACGACTAGGTATCCGCCGACTCGATCATGGGTGAGAAGAGAAGACTGAGACGTCAGAAGGATAGAGATACTGTAGCATATGGAGAAAGCCACCACTTTCCGTCCGCAGAAGGCTTGTTGCACATACGCCTAATTTGCGACGTGTGCTGTGAAGTATGCGACGTGTGCATGCTATCTATCCATAAAGTACGATTTCTACTAAGTACGTTATCCTGAATCGTACTTACAAGACTATCCACTGTCCACTCGGACGGTTCGTTTTCCAGCATCTTGTCCCCCTTCCCCACCCACCCAAGAGCTCCAACGGACCAAGAGGAAGGAGAGAGAGAGAAGAGAGGGAGCATGTACAACGGCATTGGGCTCCGCACGGTGCGCGGCTCGGGCACGAACGGCTACGTCCAGCGGAACCTCAGCCACGTCAGCGCCTCGCGCACGCGCAACACGCTCGCGCGTAATCAGCGATCCGGCGCGGCATCCCATTACGGCCATGGCCCTGCGTCCCAGCAGCGCGAAGCGAATCCCGAGATACTTCTTCATGAGCGCAAGCGCGCGATCGAGGTCGCGCTCATGGAGATGACACTGGAGATGGAGGCGCGCGGCTGCGACGAGGACGAGATCCAGGACAAGGTGGCGCGCGAGCGCGAGACGCGTCTCGCGAAACTGCAGGCCGCGACGGCAAAGGACGAGACCAGCAAGGGCGAGAGTACGCACGCACGCGCGCAGCGGAAAGAGCAAGAGGACCGCCGCATGAAGCAGGCGTTTGGTATCGCGGACGATTTTGTCCCTGGCGAGAGCTTTGACGGCGAAGCGCAAGAGCGCCGGCGTCAGCAGCGGCTCCAGCAACGGCAGCGCGAGCGTGAGGACCGCGAGCGCGCGCGCCAGCAGCGCGACGAGGAGCGCAAGGCGCGGGACGAGCGGTTCCGCATCAAGGACGACGACGACAGACGCCGTAGTGGACGCAAGGCGAGTCGGTCGCGGTCCCGCGGACGAACGCGTCGCCGCTCGCGTTCGCCGTCGGTGGATAATAAGAAGGACAAGGACGAGTCGCCACGAGGCCGGTCGCGCGAACGTGAACGTGAGAATCTCAAGAAGAGTTCCCGTCGCCGTAGCGTCTCGAGCAGCAGCCGAAGCAGCAGAAGCAGTCGGAGCCGTAGCCGCACGCCGCCGCCTCGGCGTCGCCGTGACAAGTCGCGGTCGCCATCGCACTCGCCAGAGAAGAAGAAGGCGAACGATAAGCGCCGTGCGCGGTCGGCGTCGTCGGCGTCGTCGGCTTCGTCGGCTTCGTCGTCCGCGTCGTCGTCAGGAAGTTCACGCTCGCCCAGTCCCAAGCGATCCCGCAGGGCCGCCGACAGCGATAGAAAGGACGCCAAACAACAAGAAAAAGAAGAAGGACCTGCAGCGAGTCCCGTGCGCGTTCGCAAGACGACGCGGTGGGCCCCCAAGTCGGCGACCAATCCGCCACCGTCGGAAGAGACGGTCGCCAAGGCCGAGGAGGCCAAGGCGACCGAGCCCCAAGAGGTCAAGACCGAGTCGCCAGCAAATAAGAAGACGCAGGACGAGCCGCGTGCTCGCCGCTCGCGTTCCCGCTCGGCCTCGTCGGTCTCTTCCTCGTCGGCGTCGTCGGCGTCCTCCCGTAGTGCGAGCCGCAGTCCGTCGCGCGACCGCCGGCGTCGCGACACCGACAGAAAGCAGACGGCGAGAAGCCACTCACGTTCGCACTCGCCTCGCCCCTCCAAGCGCACACGTCGCAGCCGTAGCCGGTCCCGTAGCCGCGAGCGGCGCCGTCGCTGAGTAGGGAGAGAGAGAGAGAAAGATGATACATCAGGACGGGTCGTAATTGAGAAGAAGAAGAATTCATTTCTGCATATTCCAGTATCTCCGTCATCACCAGCCGTCATTGTTGCACACACCCCATTTAGTCAGTTACGAACCATATCCATGTCATGTTCCTAACTGGTAAATGGTCCTATACAGTTCTCAAGAGAAAGGACTTCGCTGAACTCGGGAGAGGAGGAAGGAGATCATTTACGAGACAGACGAGAGACTTGAAAGGATGCTCTCGACGGCCGCGACCGTGGTCCACGTCGGCTCGCCGCTCACGAGCAGCTCAACGTCCTCCTCATCTACTGCGCCGTCTCCTCTGCTGGCGTCGCGGCTGCGCGGCCGCGAATCGAGTGACAGCGATGACGACGCGCCCTTCCTGGGCTCGCCGACGTCTGCCGCTCCGCCTGCACGAGTGTCTCTCTCCTCTCGACTCCGTCGCTGCGTCTCACGCGTAACGCGTACTCGCACAGTGGGTTCTTTACTGTCGGTAATCTCTCTCTCAGGTGGCGTCAACTGGCTCGCCAAGGCGCTCTTCGTCTGCCTCGGCATGCTCTTTCTCGGCGGCGTCGGCTCGTTCACGCTCCACCAGCTCATGAGTCCGCAGATCGAGTCGCTTCTACAGCAGCGCAACCAACTGCGCGTCGAAATGGACGCGCTTCGCAACCAGGTGGGTTGCGTCTCCTTCTGTGGCTTCTCGTGGGCCCGTTTGTACTGACCTTTTGTCGTCACGAAATGAACAGGTCGCCAACCAGACGCGCATCGCCGAGAGCCGACTCGAGATGATCCACCTGCTCGAGCAAGAGCTCGAGAAGCAAGTGCTTGCGGCGGCGGCCGCTGCTGCTGCCGCCATGACGCCTCCTCCCGCCTTGGGTGGTGGCGCGGGCCTGGCCGCACGGCCCGCGATGCCGGCGTTAGCGAAGCCCGGTGCTCTCGCCAATTTCTGGACCACGCTCGTGTACGCGACGCTGCTGGGCTCGGTCGTGCTCGTCGTCGTGGCCGTTCGCGTCTATCAGATCGCACGTGTCGAGACGCAGCGCACGCAGAAGGCGAGGGCGAGCTCGGACGTGGACATGAGCGGCAAGGGCGGTGGCCACGTGGCGGTCGACCTGTTTGGAAACGGTCCGGACGGCATCAATACGCTGGGGAATCCCAGGCCGTCGTCGGCGTCCACGTCCTCGTCCTCGTCCTCCTCTGCGTACAAGCGCGCACCCGTCGGGGTGACGCCGCAGGACCGACTCGTTCATGTATAGTCAGCATGGGATGAACTGTGTACCATAATACTGCCTTTTCGATGTCCATATGGACCATCCACATTCAACTCGAGATCGATATAGACCTATTCCCCCTGCTATATGGAACGCAGTGTGTGCTGATCTTCAACAAGAAATATGCGCCAACAGAGGTAAAAGCGCTCCCATCTCCCTTCAAGTAACCATCGAAAATGGTGAATTTCCTAGAAACGCGAGTCTCTTCCATTAACAGCGCCTTTATTCTTGGAATCTCGCGAGTCACGCGCCGCTGAGTAAAAGAAAAGCCCACTCCAGAAAACCGCCCCTGTCGACATGCTGAGCGTGGCGCCTTCAAGCGGCGCGCTGCCCTTCCCGAAGAAGCACGTGGACGCCGCGGCGCTGCTGTTTGCCGACGGGGACGATGGCGGACTGACGTCCACGGAACACTCGCGCGAAGTGAGCGGCGATGTGGACGAGGAGCAGCAACAGAAGAAGACTATGATGACTACGGAGACCCCGCAGACGCGCGTCGTCTCGGACGACGACAACGACAGCGACTACCAGCTAGAAGACGAGAGTGGCGACGACGACGACGAGAGTGAGGACGACGACGACGAGAGTGAGGACGACGACGCGCATCTCGAGTCTCTCGAGTCGCAGCTGGACGAACACGCCGACGAAGTGGACGACTATTACCTCCGGCAAATGCTCGCCAAGCGCGCGACGCTCGAAGGCGGCGAGGCCGCGTGGGTCGACAGTTATATCGAGCGGCAGCGCCAGTGGAAAGAGACGCACGGCACGAGCATTGACGAGATGGACTTGGATCTGCTGCGGGTTCCCCACCGGCGCCGCAGTAAGAAGCAGAAGCAAGAGCACGCGTGGAATGCGAGCGGCGCGATCGCCGAGGCCTGGAACGGCCGCGTGTCGCCGCTGCTGCCGCCGCCCATGCGGGAGCCGTCGAGCGAGCTGGTGCTGTCGCTGGTCGCGGGCGTGCTGTTTGTGGGGATTGCATTGGCCGTGCAGTTTTACGTCACGTTCAAGGCACCTCAGTAGAGAGACAGAGAGAGAGTATGGATACACGTTCCCAATGAACAATTCGGTGGAAGAGTCTGGAAGGTCTCCACTCGAAAAGTCGCCTTTCACGATCTTTGTCGTGCCAATTACACCCATGGCGTCCTCTCTTCTCCTCCTCCTGCTGCTGCTTCTCCCCTCGTCGTCCGCCTGCCTCCTCGCCGGCGCCGACACGGGCGTGTGCACGGACCCAAAAGACTTTGACGTGCTGCTCCCGTTCTGCAAGTCTGTCGTGCCCTACACGGCGTGTCTGCCGCGGTACCAGTCTCTCTGGTTCAACCACTCGGCCCTCACAAAGGACAAGTTCGTCCAGCAGTTCTTTACGAAGCTCACAACGCAGCGCAAAATGTACGAGACCAACCGCACGTTTCTGGACGACAACACGGATGAGTGGGGGGCACCGCGGGAGATCCGACCGCGCTTCATCGAGAACCCCGACTGTGAAAACGCCTTCAAGAACTACTTTTGCTGGCTCAATTTCCCACGGTGTGACGCCGAAGGACGGAGCCTGCTGCTGTGCCGTAGTGTCTGTGAGAACTACATGACGGCATGCCAACTGGGCGGCGATCTCTGGCGGTGCGGCGACCCCAAGTACGTCAACGGCCGCGCACCGGAGAAGAGCGTCATGTGGATGGTAGGTAGTAGTAGTAATACTCGTGTGGGTGGAGTAGTAATACTGATTCGTGTATGCCGTACAGAACAATAAGTTGGTATACTACCGCGCGCCGTACCCGGGGTCGCCCTTCAAGGACAATGCCGTGGACCCGGACACGAACAAACCCATCGTCGTGTGCACGCCCAGTCTCGAGAACCGCACCGTTCGAGACGCGTCCCCCTGTCCCTTCTTCACCGGGGTGCTCATTATACTACTCCTTCTGCTCACTGTGTATTAACCCGATAGTAATACTTTCACTGCATGGGACACGCATCGTCCTTCTCGGCCTCACTACTCGACAGCCCCGCCGCCATATTAGAGCCCGTTGTATTCCCTCCAGAGCTTCCACTCGTCTGTGGGTTCGTGTTCTCGTCCCCTCGCCGGTCACTCCCGTGCGTACCGGTGGAGCCCTTGGTATTCGAACCCACCGAGGGCTCTGTGCTCGCGACAACCGACCGAGACTTAACGCCGGCTCCTCCTCCACTCGGCCCTCCATTTCCTCCTCCGCCTTTGCAGCTGCAGCGAAAGCTGTTGGCGACGCCGGCAAAGTAGCAGTGGTTGCAGTCGTCGCAGTGCTCGTTGCGGTGGTCGCCGCACCGGCGGCACTTGGCGCAGTGCTTGCGGGGCTTCTTCTGGTCGTGGCACAACCGGTTGCTGCACCACGAATAGGTGAAGTGGGCCTGGCACTTGGGACACGCAAACCCATTTTCGACTGTGTGCTTGACCTGGACCGACCCGCCACCTCCGCAGCAGTCGTACGAGACGTGGGAATCCAGCAGCTCCTGCATGTCCTTGACCTTGGAGAGAAACTGCATGAGACACACGTCCTCGACCATGGTCTTGATATTGATGCCTTCCTTTTCCATGGGGACAAACGGGTTGGCACAACCCACACACTTGCAGAGGTCCCCACACACATTCCCCGCCTTGACGCACGCGCAGCGTGCGTTGCGGCACTTGCCCGTGCACTTGCACCGCACGGGACCTCCGCCTGGAAAGGCCTCTTCCTTGACCGACTCGAGCGTCGTCATTGACCCGGTGGTAAGTGGGGGAGGCGCCTCGTCCGCGGCCTGGTGGAGCGATTTCTTCGACGGTCGTCGGCCTGTGGGGTCGGGCACTTGCGTGGCGTAGTGGCCCACCCCACCAGCGTCCAGCGCCTCGTACTTGATGGGGTCGGGGGCGAGAGGCGCTGTAGTGTTAGTGCTCGAGTACTGTACGTACTCTGGCGAGACAACGGCCTTGCGCTTGTTCTTCTCGTCCGCAAGTCGCTTTTGCACCGCCATCTCGTACTGCGCCTGCACTTCACTGGGCAGCACCACGCCCGCGAGTTGCTGCGGCTGGGTCTGCACCTGACTGGTTTGCTGTTGATACAGTTGCTGCTGTTGCTGCTGTTGGTCGCTCGCGCTCAGTGCGCCCACGAGCGACACGACGGTGCTCTTAATGCTGTGGAGCTGCCGCGTAAAGAGTCCTTGCGGAGCGTCGTCTCCAGTCGGCGGGGCAGCGTTCGACAGAGGAGGAGCGGTCCGCTGCTGTTGCTGCTGTCCGTTGAGACTGCCATCGGCGTGTGGACCGTGCTGTGGGATGACGCGCCACTTGGGCGCTGCGTCCTTTTGCGTCTTCTCGGCCATGCCCACGGCGTCATTATAGGCCTTCCAGTCGATCAGCTCCATTGACGGCGACCGCGGCAGACCTCCTCCTCCTGTTGCTCCTCCCGCTCCTCCCGCTCCTGCTACGCTGCCGTCCCCCATGCTCAATCCGCCGGCGCTGCCTCCTCCAATGCTGAACAAGCCCGCGGGAGAGATCAGTCCCGAGAGCGATTCCGAGGACGGCGACTTGCCAAGCGACTGGAGCCACAGCATCGTCGCGGGCGACATAGACGGGTACCCAGCGCCAAGCCCCGGGCTGATGCCGTCGCCTCCGCCAAACGAGCTGCTGCTGGTGGACGCATGGCGAGAAAGTGCAACACGCGCCGAGTGAGGTTCCGCTCCGCCAGGAGCCACTCCTCCGCCCTGCGAGTCGTCCGTGTCGAGGTTAAAAAACATGTTGAAGACGTCACCCAGCTCGTTGTACATGCCGTTGTCGTCCTCCGTGAGGGGCGCCGTGTCGCCCTCTGCCAGCGCCGCGGGCATCATCCCTCCTCCTGCCACTCCACTCGGAGCTCCTCCGCCGGCCGTTGGTCTCATTAGAGGAGGAGCTGGTGGCGGAGCGGAGCCCGTTGGCGGAGTCGGCGGCACCCCATTGGGCGTCGACAGCGTAGAGTCCAAGTACTGCCACATGCCCTGCATGTCATCCTCTCCGCCTCCTCCGCCGCCTCCGTGCTGCTGCGTGTACGCCGCTTCCATCGCTGTCGTGTTTCTCTCTGTCTCTGGACGGATGCTCCTCTCAGAAAAGTACGTCTGCCCAATACAAAACACGGTATATTGGAAAAAGCGTATGTACAAAGATCAAGATTAGATTACCTCTTTGGGGAATGTGAGGAAGAGCCACTATTGAGGTTGACCTCGGCGGACTTTGTTGACAGAACAACTTCATTCTTTTGGGGAGCAGCGTTCCCCACAATTAGACAGGACATCTAACGCCTCCCCTCCTCTCTTGCCAAGATCGAGCGGAGGGACCAAGAGCTTCTTGGTCCTCCTCTCGGTCTCCCCTCACTGAGGGGCCGTCAGCAATAGACAGCGCCAACCACCATTCGATGGCTCCCTTTTGTAAATTGATTGATACACGTACACATACTATATTTGACAGGTTAAATGTGTGGTCCACACCACAGACGATCCCATCAGAATTTCTGATGGGATCACATGTTCTGATTCAGAATCTGTGGCTCCGCCATCAAATCAATCGTCCTCCACCTCGGCCATCATGCGCGTCGTGGCGCCACGGCCGCGCGCCCTGTCGCTCCGCAACGCGCGCGCCATGCACGCGCTCTCGTCAAGTGAGATCCGCTCTCGATTCCTGCAATTCTTTGCCAACGAAGGCCACGCCGTCGTGCCCAGCGCGTCGCTCGTGCCGCCCGACGGGGACGCGTCGCTGCTCTTCACCAACGCCGGCATGGTGCCGTTCAAGCAGCTCTTTCTGGGCCACGAGACGCGCGGCTACACGCGCGCGACATCGGCGCAGCGCTGTGTGCGCGCCGGCGGCAAGCACAACGACCTGGACGCCGTCGGCCGCACGCGGCGCCACCACACGCAGTTTGAAATGCTCGGCAACTTTTCGTTTGGCGACTATTTCAAGGAAGAAGCCATGGCGTACGCGTGGCGGTTTCTCACTAAAGAGCTCGAACTACCCGCCGAGCGGCTCCACGTGACCGTCCTGCAAAGTGACCAGGAGGCGCGTGCGCTCTGGAAGAAAGTCGCTGGGCTGAGTGACGCGACGATCCGTGACTGCGGCGAAGCCGACAACTTCTGGGCCATGGGTGACGTCGGCCCGTGCGGCCCGTGCTCGGAGATCTTCTGGGACCTTGGCGACCACATTGCGGACCCGGACGAGCGATTCCTGGAGCTCTGGAACCTCGTGTTTATGCAGTTTTCGCGGGTGGACGGAGACGCCACGCTGCACGCGCTGCCCTCGCAGTCGGTCGATACGGGCATGGGACTCGAGCGCGTGGCGTCCGTGCTGCAGCGCGTGCCGTCCAACTACCACACGGACGCGTTCGTGCCCATCCTCCACGAGGTCGCGCGCGTGCTGGACACGCACCGCTCGCGCGACAAGCCGGCGTTTGCGGACGTGCTGGCCCTCGAGCTCGATCCGCGGCATCCGCAGTTTGGCTCGAGCGCAACGATCCAGACGCTCCGCATCGTCGCCGACCACTTGCGCGCCGCCTACGCCATGCTCGGGGACGGCATCTCGCCGTCCAACGTCGGTCGCGGCTACGTGCTGCGCCGCATTCTACGACGAGCGATCCGCGTGGCGCAGCACGTGGGCGGCATTCGCGAGCCGTTCCTCACCGACATTGTCGTGCCCGAGTGGGCGACGGCCAACGGGTTCGTGCAGATGCAGGCGATCGTCGCGAACGAAGAGCGCGCGTTCCACGAGATGCTGGCCAACGGCAAGCGCGCTCTCGACAAGGTGTTTACGCACGTGTCCGGCGCGCACGTGGTCACGGGCGCCGACGCGTTCCGCTTGTACGATACGTACGGCATCCCCCTTGACATCACACAAGTGCTCGCAGAAGAAAAAGGGTTTGTCGTCGACACGGCCGGGTTTGACGCAGCCATGGAGTTGCACCGTCGCAAGGCCGTCGAGAGCCACGCGCTGACGAGCAGTCTCGTGAGTCAGGATGTGAGCACCAGTGGTGTGGCGACGACCAGCGACCTTGAGACGACTTTTACTGGCTATGAATCGTTAGAGGAGAAGAACGCACGCGTCGTGAGCGTGTGGCGCGGGCCCAAGGCGACGTCGTGCTGGGTTGCGCTGGCGTCGTGCCCGTTCTACGCCGAAGGCGGTGGCCAGGTCGGCGACCGAGGACACCTCCTCCTCCGACACGGGGAGACTACCACCACTATCACCGTACAGGACACGAAGCGACTGCCCAACGACGCGATCGCGCTCCATTGCGTGCTGCCCGAGGGTGTGGCGTTCGAGTCACTCCAGGCACAGCTAGTGGTCGACGACACGACCGTAGACGCGGTCGTGGATACCGCCTTCCGTGCTGGCTGCCAAGTGCACCACTCGGCCACCCACTTGCTGCAGGCCGCATTGAAGCAAGTGCTGGGCGACCACGTCAGCCAGGCCGGGTCGTTCGTCACGGCCGACCGTCTGCGGTTTGACTTTGCGCATTTTGGCGCCGTCTCGCTCGAGAATCTCACGCGCGTCGAGTCGCTTGTGAACGAACTGGCGCTGCAGCGGCTGCCCGTTTCGACGGTCGAGCTGCCGCGCGCGCAGGCCGAGGCGAGCGGTGCGATCTGTAATTTTGGCGACAAGTATGGCGAGACTGTCCGCGTCGTGACTGTGGGCGACGGTGTCTCGCGGGAGTTTTGTGGCGGCACCCACGTGCGCGACTCACTGTCGCTATTCCCGTTTGTGATTCTGAGCGAAGGCTCGGTCGCCGCTGGCACGCGCCGCATCGAAGCGGTCGCCGGCGTCGATGGCGCCAAGCACTTGCAGACCAAAGACAAGACGCTGGTCCAGCTCGCCGCACAGCTCGAGACCACGCCGGCCAAGGTGCCCGAGCGGATCACCAAGATGCAAAAGCAGATCAAGCAGCTCGAGCAGACCACGCAGTCGTTGACGGACCTGCTCGCGACGCTGCCAGCAGCTCCAGTCGTCTCGACGGCGTCACTGGACGTGCATGTGGTCGCGACCGCATCGCCGAATGTCGAATTCGCCACACTGCTGCGTCGCCGAGCCGACTTTCTTCTCCGGAACGAGCCCCTCAAGACCCACGTCGTGGCCATGGGCTCGCAGGTCGTGTGCATCTCCAACGGCGTCGATGTTCACGCCGGCAAGGTACTGCAGCGAGTCGTCAAGGCTGTGGGTGGCCGTGGTGGAGGCGGTGCGACGTTTGCACAGGGCTCGGTGCCCGACGGGGTGGACATAGAGATGCTGAGCGAACTGTTTAGTGAAGGAGAGAAGCCGTAGTAGAAATAGTTAGTTTTTCCTTATCGGGTTTCAGTCTCGTGAAAACCAAAGTTCAGTCAGTTGCCTTGTTTATGTACAAGTGGAAATGGAAATTTGAGAAAACGAAAGGGATTTTCGACTAAACGGCTGGACACCCCGACAGAGTGGAGAGAAAGAGAGAGCTCAAGTGTCCACCTCGAGATGATTACTCTCCAAATGAGAGTGTAACCCACAAGGGGAGCGAAATCAAAGCGACAGTACCCACAGCGTAACTGGACCAAGGGTTATCACACTGTGCTATTGTATATACCGGTATCACCAGGCGGTCGCATCCTTCACCTTTGTGACTGGTTCAGCCGCCACCGAAGTTCGAACCCATGGGTGATCTTCCCAGCCTGCTGATGGCAGGGTGTAAAGTGATGTGATTGGTGGAAACTGTACTGGCGCGCTGTACCACATCACCTATGTCGACGTATGATTGGCTAGAATGCCTAAATCGTACTTTAAAGAGCATCCACACTACTCCCACCAGCCGTTCCATTTTAGGGCCCCCATCCCGCTCTTCCCCCATTCAGTCGACCAACGCTCCGGGAGACTCCGGATTTCCCGTCCAGAAGACGAGCTCCTCGCCGATAGCTCAATAAGAACGATGGCGCCGTCCGGGAAGAAGAAGGTCAAGAGCATGGCCTACTACGACCTCTTGGGCGTCGAGGCCGACGCGACCCCCGAGCAGCTCAAGAAGGCGTACCGTAAAAAGGCGCTCCAGCTCCATCCCGACAAGCGCGGCAACACGCCAGAGGCGCAGGAAGAGTTCACGCGCATGAAGAGCGCGTACGACGTGCTCAACGACCCGCAGAAGCGAGAGGTCTACGACCAGGCCGGCGAAGACGGCGTCAAGCTCATGGAAAACTACGCGTCCATGGGCTCCGAGGAGCTCCTGGCCGCCTTCTTTGCGTCGCTCGGCGCCATCGGCTCGCGCGGCAAGTGCCTGCTCATGCTCGCGATTTCGCTGCTCTTTGGTTTCTTTCTCATCATCCCCAGTGCGTTCCCTCTCTCTCTCCCGTTTTGTATCTATGTGTCTGATCCCTTCTTGGCGTCGCAGTCTTTTGGTGTCTCCGCGTGGACCAGACCATCTCGTGGAGCTGGGTCGCCGTCTTCACGCCGCTCTGGGTGCTGGACGCCATCGTCTACTGCTGTCTCGGCTGCATGTCGTTCTCGTCCCACGCCGACTTGGACCCGGAAGACCAGGCGCAGAAGAAACCGCTGCTCGCCAAGCTCTACAAGTTCCTCAAGGCGTTGCTGCTGCTCGTGCTCCAGATCTTTGTCGCCATGAAACTCAACGGCGACCTCAACTGGAGCGTGCGCGAAGTGCTCTTGCCCTACTACGTCTACGACGCCCTCAGCTTTTTCGAGACGATTATTGCCGGCTTTGTCGGGGACCGCCTGCTCAGCAAGGACAGCCAGGGCGCCGGCGTGACGGTGACCGAGTCCATCCAGAAGCAGCGCGTGGCACTCCTGGTCGCGACGCTTGTGCGGCTCGTACTCATCGCTGCACGACTGGCGCAGGGCGCGTTGATTGGATTGAAAGTGGACCACCAATTGGGCGGCGCGTCCTGGTGGGTTGTGTTCACGCCCGTGTGGATCTACATCGCGTACTACGTTGGCACGACTGTTTCTCGGTACTTTAAGGCGCGTGCCAAGAGCAAGGACAAGGCCGCCAATAAGTCCAAGGAGCCGCAGTCGCATGACGCGTACACGCGCGACTCGGTCCATGAGGACGAACATGACGAGCCCAGCAAGAGCCCGCTCATGGACGCGTTCTGCACCGTGCTCTTTATTGGTGTGATCTCGTCGCCGTACTTCATCTTGGTCGCGCGGCTCCAGGACGGCTCGTTCTCGACCATCTACATTCTGCTGCCGTGGTTCATCATTGTGAGCTGCTCGTGTGCTCACATGTCACAGATCTGGTCTTACTGTGGTTTTCTATTGTGTCCTAGGTCGGACTCGTGCTCTGCTTCATCCTGTGTACGATCGGCTGCGTGGGCAACCTCGCGGCCGAGCACGAGGCCGCGCAGAACAACGCTCACGACGTGCGCAGCCCCACGGGCGACGACGAAGGTGCGCGGTCGGATCCTGACTACGTGGAGGTCGAGGACAAAGCGTAACTAAAATACTCCTCGTGTCTCCCCTCACAGTCCCCGTCTAAGTCAAAGATCACTGTATCTAGAAGCCCCTCCCCTCCGCTCTCGTCCGTTGGAACGTATTGTATCCCCTCCCCTATCGCGACCCTTCGCGAGTCGACACAATGCAATCCGTTCCGTATCTTGTGGTCTTTCCATACCTAGTGGACTCACTCAGTTAGGGGTCTTCTATTCGGAGCGTACACCACTCGTAACCTGCGTTGCTCTTCACAATATCAGTTGGTTTGTCTCCCCCCGCCATTCCATTTCTCGGGCTCCTCTGCCGCGTGGGAAAATGGCGTCGGCAAGCGGCCGCCGCAAGCAGCTCCTCGTGCATTTGGACGCCTGTTTCCACGAGATCGAGCGGCTCTCGCTGCTCTTCCGCGACGCCGTCGCCGTGCTCGAGAGTGCGACGCTGCCCGATCTCTCGGTCGCCTCGTCCGCCGACTGGTTTCGGCTCTTTCTGCGGCTCGTGGATCTCGGCGTGGAGCTGCGACGAGGTGAGCTGCGCCACCGCTCGGCCCGCACGACGACGTTCCCGTGCATGCACGCGACTGGCGCCCGCGGCGCGCGCCACTCGGGGCTCGGCATTGACGACGCGAACGCGATTTACCAGCAGCTCGAGCGCACGCCCGGCGTCAAGGAGGCGCAGCTCGAGAGCATTTTCATGCGCATGGACGCGCTCGACCGCGACGGCGTCGGACCGCTGGACGAGCGGCTCTCGGCGTGTCTCGCACGCTTCGTGCGCCTGCCCAGCGCCTTCTACGCGCGCGTGGAAGTGAGCGGCTCGGACCCGCACCAGGAGCTCCGCATCTACTCGGCGCAAGTGACCAAAGTCACGCGCACGTGCTTCAACGCCGCGGCGTGTCTCTGCCTGCCGGACGCGACGCCGTGGACGCAGTTCCGACTCACGCCAGGTGACGCCACGGCGACGGCGGCGCAAGACGACGTGGACGATGCGTTTGCCCAGTCGGCGATCAGCGCCGTCGCGACGCACGCGCTCGACTCGGAAGAGATCGGACTGGCCGAGCTCAAGCGGCAGTACGGCTTCCAGCACCAGGGCGAGAGCGCCGAGCCGAGCGCGGACCAAGACGACAGCCACAAGCGGAGACGCGTGAGCGGCGCCGTGCCCCTGGGCCGCCCGCCCCAGCCGCCGCGCGACATCTACCGGCGCAAGTGCCAAGAGCGCGGCCTCGCGCGCAAGCGCAAGATCGAAGAGCTGCTCGTGCTCAAGGGCGGCGCGCTGGAACTGGACCTGTCCCACTTTGGCTTCCACGCGCCGCAGGACCTGCAGGATCTGCTGGACGTGGTCGTCGAAGCCCAAGTGCCCGTGCGGCTCGTGGACGTGACGAACAATTTCTTTGACGCCAAGTCGTTTGAGCTCTTTTGCGAACTGCTGCGTCTGCCGCTCGTGCGCGTGGCGCTCGAGCGGCTCCACTTGCGGTGCATGGCGCTGCCGCAGCGCGCCGACTTTGCCGTCTTGCTGCGCATCCTCACGGACGCCGACACGGGCGGCGCGCTCGCGCAGCTGCAGACGCTCGACCTGTCGTACAATACATTCTTTGAGGACGCCGTGCTGAGCCTCAACGATCTGCTCAACGGGCTCCCGCGCCTCGCGACGCTCTCGCTCGAGTCGTGCTTCCCCAAGGCGCCCGACCCGGCCGTGGTCGAGGTGGCCGTGGTCAAGGACCTCGTGCGCGCGGCGCTCGTGGCGTGTCGCGACCGGCTCACGAGCCTCAACTTTGGCTCCAACTGGATGAGCTTTCCGCTGCTCAATGCGCTCTTCTCGTCCGACAGTGCACTGGAGGTGCTGCACATGTCGCAGATGACCTTTTTCTATCTCGACGACCAGGACGCGTCGCCGATTTCGTGGAAATTCAGTTTCCAGCGCCAGCAGCGCATTGCGCTGTCTGAGACGAGGCAGTCGCGCGGCGAGTACGTGCCGTTCTTTGTGGACGCGCTGACGTACTGTCTCAAGATGCGCATGGCGCAGCTGCAGCACCTCGATCTCTGGCTCGTGGCACCGCACGACCGCAAGAGCGACGTGGCCGTTGCGCTGCCCGAGATGCACTTGGCCGACCGCGTGCTCAGTCTGCTGCAGGCCTTTGCCGAGTACGGCGCGCTGCGGACCGTGCGGCTGCGGTACGATCTCGGGGACTCGCCGTCGGCCAAGAGCCGCCACGTGCTCGCGCAGCTCTTCCGCGACGGACTCGCGCACTGCGAGGCGCTCGAGCTCGCGCTCCACGTGCCGCTGTCGCTCGGAGACCTCCGCGAGCTGCTGCAGAAGCTCCAGGCGCCGCGCCTGCGCACGCTCAAGCTGTCGATTCTCTTGCTGCCAACCGACCCGACCGACCCACTGGACGCCGTGCAGTTTGGCCACGTCTTTCGCGGGGCCGTCGCGCTGCTGGACGAGCTCACGCTCGACTTTCAAGTCTCGCTCCAGCACAGCAAGGCGCTGCTGCCCGACGGCGTCGTGCACGAGATGGAGACGGCGTGGCGGGCGACGGAGCTCGGCAAGCGCACCGTGTCGCTCGTCAAGCGCAAGAACAAGAGGACGGATGCCGGACGCGCGGGCTTGGCCACGTTTGCCTTCCTCTTCACATCGTCGTCGTCGAGCTCTTCTTCTCACTCTTAAAACGTGCAAAAACGGTTTTATCTCTTAAACGTGTTTTTTACGAACGTAAAGAAAAACGAACTCACGCACTCGTGGCCATGGCCGCCGCGGCGGCCTCGAGACTGCGCATCTCGCGCAGCATGCTCTTGGCCTCTTCCTTCTCGGGGCCCTGGACGTCCAAGAGCCGATTGCAGAAGACGGTCGCGTCGGCGTAGCGGCCCAGCTGCTTGTAGTAGGTCGCGAGGAAGAGCGCGGCCGCGAGCGCCTGCGGCGTGTCGAGTCGAATGGCGCCCGGCGCGATCCCGTCCAGCACGGCGGCTTCCTGTCGGTGGGAGCCCAGCGACGCCACGTCGCGCAGCCCCAGGTGGAGCTGATAGTACATGGCCGCGCGGTCGTGCTGGTGCTTGGTCGCCAAGAGCCGGCCCAAGTGGTACGACGCCATGTTCTCGCGGTCGTGGTTCCCGACAGCGCGTTCAAAGCACGCCGTGGCGTCGTCGAGCTTGCCGAGCTTCTCGTAGCAGCCGCCGAGCGCGCTCCACATGCGCGCGTCGTACGGGCGAATGGCCGCGGCCTGCTTGTAGTAGTAGATGCTGTATAAGTACATGTTGAGGATCTCGTAGGCCTGGCCGAGGCCGTACCACGCGCGGTAGTCGCGCTTGCTGAGCTGCACGGCGTGGCGGTACGCCTCGATCGCGGCGCTCGTGTTCTTGAGCTCGACGTACTCGTGGCCAATGAGCGTCCAGGCCGAGAGAAAGTTGGGGTCGAGCTTGAGCGCGCGGTGAAAGTAGACAACGGCGCGGTCGTGCTTGTTCTTGAGCGAGTAGTAGTTGCCCAGGATGCAGCACGTCTCGGGGCGGTACTTTTCAATCTGCAGCGCGCGGTGCGCGAGGCGGCTGAGCTCCGTCTTGTCTTCCTTGACGTACAGCACGTTCGAGTACACGTCCATCGTGTCGATGCGGTGCGGGTCGGCGATCGCGAGCCGTTCGAACTGGCTCTGCGCCGCGTCAAAGTCGCGCATGTGGTAGCTCGTGAGCGCCTGCTGCGCGAGCACGTACGTCGAGTGGGGGAAGACGAGCGACAAGTGGTCAAGCACGGCGTGGGCCGCATCGTTCTGCTGCTGGTCCAGGAGCACGTGCGCCTGGAAGAGGTGGAACATGTAGGGCGACGCGCGCGCGAGCACCAACTCTTCGGCGGCGGTCGTGAACGGCGACAGCGCCGCGAGCTCCATCCACGCCGACCAGTTGTACGGAAAGAGGCGCAGGGACGCCAGCAGCACGGCGCGCGTCGTCGTGAGCGGCGCGCCCCCGTCGTCTTCGCGCTTGCCTTCCACGTCGTCGTGCAGTGCCGCCCGTGGGTCCGGACCGAACGAGGAGGGCGCCGACGTCGACGCGTCGGCGGTCGCGAGCGCGCCCGTGACGGTCGTGTACCCGAGCCGCCGCAGCACGACGGCAAAGAGGTAGAGTCCGAACGCGTCCAGCGGCTGCTGGGCGTCCTTGTGAAGGCTGAGCAGCGCCACGTACAGCTCCTTCAAGTGCGGGTTCACGCCCTCGCGTGTCGTGGTGTGGTCGGCCGCCGACTTGGCGGGTGCCGACACGGTCGTCGGCGCGGTCGTCACGCTCATGGCGAGGTCCATCTCTTCCTTGGCCTTCTCGCCGGCCAGGTAGAGCGCGTAGAGCGACAGGAACCGCGTGGCGCAGCCGCTGGACGGCGCGCTCGAGAGCTGCTGGTGCGCGCGCAGGTACTCTCCGCAATCAAACGACGCGCGCGCCGTGTCGTACCGGTCGCGGTCGTCCAGCGGATCGTCCACTCCCGCGTCGCTGGGCGGCGACGCCACGCGAGCGCGGATCTCGTCGGGCACGCCCAGCAGCAGCTCGGACGCGAACTTGGTCGCGTGCTTGAGGCCGCGGAGCCGCAGCGCGCGCACGGCGCTGCGCAGCTGTGCGACAATGGCATCCGGATCGCTCGCGGGCGGGGTGGTGGGCATGGTCGCGTGCTATAAGATTCTGTGGGGAAGTGGCAGAATCAGAACTATGCCGCTAAACTCAGATCTGAGACCACACCAGAGAGTGAAATGAGTTCTTGCAGTGTTGGATTGAGAGACTCAGCGCGATGGCTCGGAGGACCCATTGTGAGTCGTAACACGCCTTCGACGTGTCAAGCGGCTGGGGTACCCAGCGCGACTGCACGCGCACGAGTAGGTACGTATATTATCAGCGTAAGTAAGTGTACTACTGTAAGATAGTGGCGAGTAGACGGCTCAAAGGGCACTGTGTGATTCACACGTTTCTTGTGATGAGAATATACAGGGGCGTACATAGCTACTGATGCAGACGGTTCCATCAGGCTACAATGATAATGTTGTGGCCTGATCCCAGTCGACATGGTGCACCGTGCCAGGCGCGCCGTTGGCAACTCCCTTGGATAAGCACTGGTTAGCCTTGCTACGAACGGGCATACCTATTTGGGCAAAAAAGGGTAGTCACTACGGCACCACTCCTTGTCGAGACAGCGCTGACGAGGCACTCACCAATGTATACTTGGAGAAATAGAGGGATATGAGCCATCTTGTTGTGGGGTAGCTGCTGGATGAAAGCGAATTCCGTTGACGACACGCGGCGCGCCAGGCGAGCCGGAATTTCATACACCTTGCGTTCAAGCCCAAAACAGCGCACAGCGGTTCTGATCGCCTTCTCATTAGTCGAAGCGCGCGTGGCATTGTCGGTAGAAATCGTCTGTAAAGGACCACACCCGACGCATGGCCGACGGGGTCGGTGGTCTCGTAAAGAGGCGATGAAGGCACGGCAGTCCGATGTCTAGTTCCCCAACCGTGCGCTCGCCAGCCAGCGACCCCAATCTGGATCCAGGCGAACCGCATATTCTCATTCAAATAGATGACCTTCGATATTATCCGATTCAGCAACCGGCCTCGGTCGTGCGCGAGAGTAAGTGGAGATTCGCTGGTAGATGTGAACATCGGCATACCCTTCACAGTGTGTAGCTGATAGTGGTCAAACATCGGCACGACGAGGAGACCAGCGTAATCTCCGTCTCGATTGTCTTTTGCTTACTGTAATGATTCTTCCCAAAGGACAAAGAACCCAAGATCCAGGTCCGCGATAGTGTGCGACGTGACGAACTGCGGGGCCGGACTAACGTGTGGGAATCGGCTCCGCGACAGAGACTCGCTCGTGCTGATGCGGTGCGTCAAAGGCATCGGCGTCATGACTACTACCGACATACCTGAGGGAACCGTCATTGGAGAGTACTGCGGACTTATCGTGCCCAAGAGCGAACTCCCTGTCAATCAAGTGAATCACGGGTTCACTCTGCAGTTCAAGTCGAAGACCAACCAGGCGGAGCCCGCCTACGTCGACGCGCACCCGGGAGGAAGTATCTGCCGCTTTGTCAACCACTCTCGTTCTCCAAACAGTTCTTTCGAAGAACGAGCTCAGCGCACTACAAGAAGAATGGTGATCATAACAGACACACATACCCGCGGGCGGCGAGATTACGGTTAGATACAGCAAGAAAGTAATGTTCGAGTGACTCTGCGGCGAGATCACGTGTGTATCTTAGGCGTAGATAGGAAGATATCTAAATACAGATCGCATCTCTCTACTGACGGTAATAGCCAGTGCCTCTGGCGCCAAATCGATCATTATTGCCGTCACAGAGGTGCCTGCCAAGTACACAGGGTATATATATCCATATCAGATTCCACTGTCTGAAGCAAACTGCGTTTCACGATACCTTGAGATCAACCTTGAGATCAATCAGCCTTATTAATATTATCAGCATTATTATATTAATAATATTAGGGGGTGTCGAACCTGCGAAAATCCCAGAATACAATGAGCCGTGAGGCCGCAAATAATCGGACAGAAGTGGACTCAAAAACGAGACGTCACAAACTTGAGTCCCCCTATTTCTCTGCTCCGATTATTGGGAAAGTTGGGAAAGTTGGAAATTAGCGAGCTCCATTGTACATACCCTCCCGTAGCAGCACTCACCACTGGATAGCGCGCGTTCGATTCGTGCGGATGATCGGCTCGATACGCCTTGGAAGGGTGTCGCGGTCGAGATATATGCCGCTAAGGTGCGCGGGTTTCCCTTCGGTGACAACGAACTTGATGTACAGAAAATGCTTCCACCACCTGGAAATGAGGTTGGTTTTCCGTTATTTGTCGAAATAAACCGCTCATTTCCCGCGTCCAAATAAAACAAACCACCTCTGGAGGTGGTTTATCTCATTCTGGAAATGAGACGAGTGGGCCCATAAGAATGAGAATAAGCGCGGGAAAAACGAACTACTTTTTGGGCATCTTTGACACCCCCCATTAATATTATTAATATTTATATTAATATTATTAATTCGCTCACGCAGAGAGAGAGACTGGAGTTGGAATGCGTATCAGTGTGATATCAGTGCGACCGCAGCAAGGACATTACAGTATTGAAATACACTCCATTGAGTGATTTCAGCGTGCATAGTACTGAGGTTAGACGCGAAATGATCGGACCCGATCCTTAAGTGCGGCTGAAAGAGTCTAAGTGCGGTATGATCCGCATCAGTATTTCGGGCATCGAGGTACATACCAATCGACACAGCGTCAATTCAGGTTTTCGAACAATGCGAGCAATTAAAGGGGCTATATCCGAAGACAGGTATTGCAGCCACTGATCCTCTCTTCCCTCGAACTTTCCAGGAACATTCCCTCGAATCAGACGCGCTGGTCTGAGTATCGGACGTCTGATAGCGCGCTAACTTTCACGGTACTACCTCAACAAAACGCATTCAAAGAGGTATATCATTTATCACGACATTTATTAGCCAATATGAAGCAGAGCTAAGCATCGTCAGATGAACTATTATGTGGAGGTAGGGTTTAGGGCAACCACTTCTCCTACCATAAGCTGGGTACCCCAGCCACACTGCACTGACTGTACGACTGTAGTTTACAGTATTTACAGTATGGAATGCGGATCGTAAATATTCTACTCGATTGGTCAAAATTCTGGGTCGTGTGGTGCAAAGTGTATCCATGTGTGGAGAACAAGCTGCATTGATTCTGAACGTGATCTCACAGAGACACGCGAGGTGTAGAGACGCCAAGTCCGGCGCATCGTTTGGTGGAGCACGCTACAGTAGTAGTGAAGGAATATGAGACCAGAAATGTGATACTCAATTGATAGATAACGTGAATACTCATGACTCGAAGTCTGCGATTTGATGAAACTGGCGATTTTCTGTGTAGAAAGGCGCTTGAGTCACGCATCCTCTGATAATACGGTTGGTAAGGGACCGAAGAAGTTGTGATTGCCCATCGTAGGTCCATCTCCGATCCAGTGAAGGCCTTGTCTCGTCCTCAGTCGTGACAATGCGACATAGAGCGCATGAGGATCGACGTGACGACACTTTGGAGGTGGCAAGGTTTTTAGTGATCGCAACAGCATCGCGTGTATCTCTTTGTACGCCATGTACCGTTGTGCCGGATGCCGGTACTATTTGGAAAGCCTTTGATCGACAGGGGCGGACCGTGCATGGTGACAGTGGCTGTGACTTGGTACAATGGCATCACGGACGCGGGCCCTTGCAGCGGGGAGGTGCGGAAATCGTGCCGTAGACGAACAGGGTGGGCGGCTGGCGGCTGGATGTGTGTGGGGTGGCAATGCCCAAACAAGGCGTGGAGGCGTGG
>JAADWA010000316.1:0-31740 GCA_023335935.1 Pythium phragmiticola | reverse complement strand
AGGCACCGGGCATCCGTTCGTTTGGTTCTCTAGGGGCTTCTTCACATCTTACACAAAATTGCGGCTGTAGTCCACCTTGGCCGGACCCGCGCCAGCCATGGACTCGCGCTGTTGTTCTCCGGGCACAGGTGATTGGTGCACCGCAGGCGGTGGCACAGGCTTCTCCATCATGACGGCATGGCGGAGTGCGGCAGCTTGGGCACGCTTCTCTTCTCGGATCGACGCCCAGACCGAGAGCGTCGTAAGGAAAAGCACGAGCGCAGCGACACTGCCAGCGACACTGATGGGCGGTCCGTAACCATCGATTTTCTTGACGACACCTGTCACGGCGTTGCTCGCGTCCATTGCGATCGTGCACCGCGGCCCGCCCCAGGCGTCGCCGTTCGTGCACACACATCGTTTCTTCTCGCACTTGCCTGTAATGAGCTTAATGTACTGGAGATCGCCCTCAGGAAAGATGGTGCAGTCGTCGTCCTTGGTGCAGAACGCACCGCCCGAGACGTCAACGGCCAAATTGTCAAAGTCCTGGTACTCGTCAATGTGGCCCTTGATCCACTCCTTGGTCGGATGGGTCTTGGGGTCGCAGCCGATCGCCATGAGATTGTCGGCGTCCAAGTCCTTGGCGAGATCCTGGTAGAGACGCACATAGTCGATCTTCATGTACAAAGGAAACTCGTCGCAGATGCGGTTCGCCATTTCGTTCTTGCCGTCGCCACGACAGACCGAGTTCGTGTTAATGGGCTTGGCACCCCACGACGACGACAGCGCGACGTTGAAGATGAGGTACATGGGTTCCTCGAGCATGATCTTCTGCGGGTTGGACTTTTTCACGTCCTGTGGGACGTTCTCAAAGGCCTCGGACGTGACTTCGAAGATCGGGTGGCCGTCGAGCATCCACCGCACGTACCCGTTCTTGCCCGTGACCCACTCGATCTGGTAGACGAGAAAGTCCAAGTAGGCACCGACGTGGACCGGCCAGTTGGACGAGATGGCGTCCATTTGGTAGTTGAACTCTTTCATGATGTTGGACTTGGGCTGGCTATCGGGCCGCGGCGTCTCGCACTGCGGGTCCTGGTTGTCCGGGTCACACAGGAAGGCACCCGTGTAGGCATTCATGACGGGGAAGCACGTGCCGTTGTAGTTGATACCCCAGTGCGTCGTGCCCTTGCCATCGACCAACGTGAGATCAGCGTAGCCGTCTTTCGAGCCCGGACACGTCTGCGGCGTACACGTGTTGGCAGTGACGCCGGCCTTGAGAGACGCAGCCACGGTATCGTAGGACTGTTTCTTGGCGGGATCCGGCGCGCAGAACGGGTTGGTCTGGTACCGGAGACCTTGGTACCACGACTTGTGGCCACGCTTGGCGTAGAGCGCGGCCGGGATGCCCGGGTGGTTGGCACCGGGCGTCAGACAGTCGCCGCTGTAGAGACAGAAGACGTTCTTGGCATCCGTGACGGCGTTCACGGGAAAGAGTCTGAACTGCTTGGGCATGCCTGGACCAATCTGGAGCGATGACGAGATATCCGTGCCACCGCCTTCCAACAGATCGATCTCAGGTGCGCCTCGGCCCTGGTTCGGGTTCAAGCCGTACCCCGGGTCGGCGTCACACGCCGAGATGCGTTGGTTCTTTGGGTTGAACACGTCGGGCTCGCACCGGTTATACGAGTACGGCCACATGCGGTTGGTCGAGGCACTGAAAATGGCGCGACCCAGGTTGCCCATCATCCAGATACCCGGCCACGTCGGGTAGTAGGGCATCCCGGCCGGCGTCGTCTTGGACGACGGGCCCTTGGCGAGATCCGGATTGCCCGATTTCTTGCTCACGGCGCCGGGCAACTGTGCGCGCACTTCGAGCATGCCGCCCTGGAAGCAGAACTTGTTCCAGGACTGGACCATCGCAGCGCGGTAATACATGTTGACGTCTTGGTACCCCGGTGGGTTGGTGTACATGTTGTACGTACTGAACTTGATGTGCTCGTCCTGGACCTTGATGTAGTAGTAGCAGTTCCCCGCGTCGTCGCACTCCGTCGAGGTCATGTTGTGCGAGTAATACTCGAGCGCGCGGTTGACACCGTCGGGCTTTTCGATCGAGGTCCAGACGTGGTCCTTGCCCGGGCGGAAGTCCCGGCCCGGCGTGTTGAACTCGTCGCTCATGACCAGCGTCCACGGGCGTCCGCGCGACGACGTGTACGTCTGGCGGTCGTCGGGCGTGTCGGGATCGACCCAGATCTTGATGCCTGACTTGACGCGGTACTCTTTCGAAGTCGCCGCGTCGGCACCGCGCGAGCCGAGCGCGGCCGCCGCCGCGAATACGACGACCGACGTAGAAGACAGGGTCACCATGGATCTGGACGCCTAACAGCAGACTCCAATTCGCGTGGTTACTTTCGGACTGGAGGGGAGCCATGCCATTGCCTGGCGTGGGCGGGTGCGCGGTGGACTACAACGCGACTACAAACACCAATACAGACAGTCCAGAGGAATCCGTACCATTTTCGTCTCATCAACAAAGGTCCCTCGTCCCAAATTGTGGACCCTCGCTGAGCCATTTGCCAAAGGCCCACCCTCAAAACCAGGATCCGGCTCGTCTATGGCTTGCGAGATTGGTGCAACTTGTGCATAGCCAAGATGCGCAACATGACATCTGTAGATGAGCAACTTAAGAGCAACGTAATTAATTCAGCGCACAGCTGTAGCCTCAGTCTGCAACGTAAAACAGACAGAGATCTCCAAAACAAGCCGGAGGTCTCTTTATCTGTTTTGTGGTGCACAGACGTCAGCTGGGATTCCCAGTGGGAAGGGGATACAATCCGTCGTCTCGTCTATCCCGGCTGCAATGCCAATGCAGCCTGCATTGGCATTGCTGATAGAGTGGGTCCATAGGTGGTTTAAACCATTCCAGGCAAAGCATGTTCTAAAATAATATACTTTATAAATGGATTCACATCATTATTGATTATTCTGGCCCATTATACCACACTAGCATGCTGAAATCGTATACCTATTAACTGAATAGAATCAGTACGCAGGCGTAGCCCCAAAATCCGGTTTCTTCGTGGATTGTGGAATCGTCAGTCGCGCTGCTGTCGTTCATCCGAGTCCGAGAAATAATTGCCCGTGAAGCGGAACCCGTCCCAATAATCTCATTTCGTCGCGCGTTGCATGACAATAACTGGAACGAGAAGTTTGGTCTAGCGTTGCGTGAAAAGAGGAGAGTGTAGTGTAGTGTGTGTATTGTTTAGTCATCTAAAAGATCCGATTTGTGGCGAGAACTGTTGTAGAATTGGCCAGTCCGTCCGTCGCTTTGGCTGTGGGGGATACAAAACTTGGGTGAAGGTGAAAATGAGCTCGACGCTAAACAGGGCTGCGGAAGAAGAGGAAGGGGTGCCGCATTGATAGATACTGGTACAGGAAGCTGTCGAGCGGGCACCATTGCATGCTTCAACTCACAAGTAGGCGCCGTGGCTGGACTTCACACGCCCATGAGGCACAAGACTCTCGCTGAGGTCGTTCGGAGACAGCCCGACCTGGTTCTTGTCTGACGACGACTTCAGGGCAACGTCCAATTGCGCACTCGACTTCTTCATGGCGTAGCCGACCGACGCAAACGTCAACATGACCACGATAATGGCCACGACCACAGCAAGCTCGATGGGCGGACCGTAACCTTCCACTTTCTTTCCTGTCGCCGTCTTGCTCTCGTCCAGCGCCATTGTGCACCGTGGGCCACCCCACGACTTCCCGAACGCGCACTTGCAGCGCTTGTTTTCACAGGTGCCCGTGACGAGCTTGGTGTACTGCAAGTCGCCGGTCGCCAACACCGTGCAGTCGTCGTTCTTGGTGCAGAACGCACCGCCGGCGACATCAATGGCCAAATTGTCGAAGTCGGTGTACTCTTCAATGTGGCCGTTAATCCATTCCTTGGTCGGGTGCGACTTGGGGTCGCAACCGATCTGCATGTAGTTGTCGGCCTCGAGATCGTCGCCCTTGTCTTGGTACAGGCGAATGTAGTCAATCTTCATGTACATGGGAAACTCGTCACAGATCTTGAGTGCGACGGGGTCTGTACCATCGCCACGGCATTCTTTGGTCGGGTTCGGAGGCGTCGCACCCCACGACGACGACAGCGCGACGTTGAAGATGAGGTACATGGGTTCCTCGAGCATGACCTTTTGCGGGTTGGAATTCTTCTTGTCCTGGGGCACGTTTGAAAAGGCCTCGGACGTGACTTCGAAAATCGGGTATCCGTCCAGCATCCACCGCACGTATCCATTCGTGCCCGTAATCCACTCGATCTGGTACACGAGATAGTCAGTGTAGGCGCCAACATGCACGGGCCAGTTGGACGAGATGGCATCCATTTGGTAGTTGAAGGGCTTCATCACTTCGGTCTTGGTCTGGTTGTCAGGCCGCGGCGACGTACACAACGGGTTCTGGTTGTCCGGGTCACACAGGTACGAGCCCATGTAGGCGTTCATGACGGGGAAACACGTGCCGTTGTAGTTAATGCCCCAGTGCGTCGTGCCCTTGCCATCGACCAGCCCAAAATCGGCGTTGCCATCCTTGGCCGCCGAGCACGTGTCAATGGTACACGAGTTCACGACAATATTCTTGGCCGCCGCCACGACTGTCTGGTAGTTCTGGCGTTGCTTCGGGTCGGACACGCAGAACGGGTTGCTCTGGTACCGCAGCGCCTGGTACCACGACTTGTGGCCGCGCTTGTCGTAGAGTTTGGTTGGCACACCCGGGTGGTTGGCGCCCGGGGTCTTACAGTCGCCGCCGTACAGACAGTAGATATTGTCATCAATCTTCTTGTCGATATCAAACAGTCGGAAATCCTTAGGCATACCGGGACCGATCTGAAGCGACGACGAGATCGCGACACCACCGCCTTCGAGCAGATCGATTTCGGGAGCTCCTCGGCCTTGGTTCGGGTTCAAGCCGTACCCAGGGTTGGAATCGCAGGCACTGATCCGCTGGTTCTTGGGGTCGAACACGTCCGGGTCGCAGCGGTTGTAGGAGAACGGCCACATGCGGTTTGTCGAGGCACTGAAAATCGCTCGCCCCAAGTTGCCCATCATCCAGATACCGGGCCACGTCGGGTAATACCGCAGCGCCTCGGTCTTGCCGTTCGGTCCTTTCTTGAGATCCGGGTTGCCCGACTTGTTGCTGACCGCGCCTGGAAGCTGCGCACGCACTTCGAGCATGCCGCCCTGGAAGCAGAACTTGTTCCACGACTGGACCATGGCAGCGCGGTAAAAGAATTCGACCGTCTCGTACCCGGGCGTCGACAAGTAGAGATTGTAGACCGAGATCTTTTGGTGGTCGTCGATAATCTTGATGTAGTAGTAGCACGTGCCGTCGTCGTCGCACGCCGTCGAGGTCATGTTGTGGGAATAGATCTCCTTGGCGCCGTTGACACCGTCGGGCTTTTCAAGCGACGTCCACAAGTGGTCTTTGCCCGGCCGGAAATCGCGGTTCGGCGTATTAAACTCGTCGCTCATGACGAGATCCCATCGACGGCCTCGCGAACTCACGTATGATTGGCGATCGTCGGGCGTGTCCGGATCGACCCAGATGCCGAGTCCCGACTTGACCGGGTACTCTTGAGGCGACCGGGACCCCGCCGCCGAGACGAACGGAGTCGCAAGCGTCGCCGCGAACGCTGAAGCCGCCACCAGGAGCCGCACCATGATAAATCGGTTCAGACCGCTTTCCTCTCGAATCCAACGACTGGTAAATGTGGAGTACTGAGGAGCTTGAGAAGGAGCTGATGGGCTTTTCTCAGGCAGATAGAGATGAAGGAATGGCACCACCTCTCCCAACGGATGTGACTGCCTGACGTCTGAAGCTGCTGTTGGAAGTTGTCGCCCCCAATAATTTGGTAGGGAATCTGGGGTCTGGACTCCAGAACGAGGTTCTGGGCCTGGACAGAGTGAGTGAGTGTGCCGGACGCGCCAGCAGGACTCTGGACGGTACGCCGTTCCCACATGGAGTTTGGTTGTTTGGCCTGGGTGACCGGACAGACGGAAGACGAAAAAGAAAGCGGGGCGAAGAGGGGTAGGTTTTGAGAGGAAGCAATGGATGCGCCATGATCAAGTCAGTTTTGTGGCATTTTGTCGAGATGACCATTGAAAATTTCAATGAAATAGAGTACTTGAAATGCCCTAATCCCTTATCATGTGGTCATCCCATGCCCTACCCCGATTTGTCTCTGCAAAGGTTGAAGCTGTCTGTCTCTCTAGGAAATATTGGCCAATCAGGATACGTTCCGTTCACAATTGCATGACAACCAGATCTTGACTGGATCACCTCTGTTATTAGTACATACTAATTATGCTTCAACACAAGTGCGTCGTTTCAAGATCATTTTCGAAGCCATCTCCCACAATACGAACCTTCATGCGACTGCCGCCACTCGTCTCACCACGCGCATCTACCCATAGCGCCACGCGTACGACCAATGAGCGAGTCGTTCTTCCTCACCTTTCGTCAGCCAATCGCGAGCTCCACGTATCAGCTTCACCGCGTCGCTCACGTGCCCGCGAGCCAGATAGCGTGATCAAGACGCCCATCAACCAGTCCATCGACAGCATCCAAGACGTCACAGTGAGTGCCGTGTCATTGAGGACTCATGGTAGACAAGCCGGTGGTTCTATATCTAATATATATACGCGGGTGGCTTTGTGTAGGCAAAAATCAGGGCGAGTTTTGAGCGCATGCACCAAACCGAGGTGGCGTTCGACCGCGAGTGCCACGAGCTCCGAATCTGGATCGAGCAGATCCAGCTCGAGCAAGAGCAGATCACACGCAGGTATGTGGATGTTGTTGAGTCAAGCGCGATTGTTCTCCAGCGGGTCTTTCGTGGTTTCTTGGCGCGACGAACCCACCGCGAGGCATTGGCGCTGCGAGCGGTGCTCAAGATCCAGCGCGTGTTCCGGGCAAAGCAAGTACGACGTGCTGAGCGGCGGCGACAGTTTCGTGCGCTATCCAAGAAAATCCTGCGCGGCATAAAGGGCATTGCGGCTCGCCACCAGCTCACGCATAATGAGCTACTCAACCGCGTGAACCACAACATGATGATTGAGCACCAGTGGCGCCTGGCCATGGGTGTCGCCGACTCCGAGGGGGATGTGTTTTGCGCTTTGTACCGACGCAAGTGTGTGCGCCAACGCATGGCCACGCTTTTCCGAAACGTACTCTCCATGAGTAGTATCACTGCCTTTTGGCAACGGCTCGTTCCCCACGTAGCCAACGACGACAGTGGTGAGGCTCCGGATCCGACTCCTGTGGAGATGGACAACAATGCGAGCGATCCCGGCCGGACTCCAGCCATCGCCTTCACGTTGACCAAGCCTTCTTCGCTTTTCGCGGTGGCCCAGCAACTGTCTCCTTCACCGTCCAAGCAGACTAAAGTCCCTACAAGCTCTGGTCGGTTAACGCGTGACGATCTACGGCGCAAGCAAAAGCTCTATACACAGCGCGTCTACGAAGAGCACCTACGAAAGGAAGCCGTGCGTGCCATGCAGGTGGAGAAGAAGCGGGAGTTGGCAAGACTAGCAGAAGAAGCACGCAAGCTCCACGAAGACGAACAGCGTCGGCTTCGACTGGTCCAAGTCCTGGCGCTTCGTGAGGATCTCGAGCGACGTGGCCTGCTCGCGACGAAAGAACTGCAGGCGAGAAAGGAAGAGGAACTGCGCAAGGAAGAAGAGGTCACGAAGCGCGTCTTGGACGCCAAAGAACGCATCGCCAAGGAGGTGCTGAGTGATGAGACCCTAGTGCTGCTCGCCCGCAGGCAGCGTGGGTTCAAAGTCCAAGGACTCAGTTAAATTGAGGAAATAGAGTACGGTAAGTGGATTGCAGTATAAAACTAGTATCTATCACAAAATGGTGAGGAGGTTGACCACGAGGTTGAAGCTCACGAGTATGACGAGCGTGATCAGCAGCGCGGCACCGGCGTACTTGTTGTAGCCACCGAACGCACGCAATTGCTGGGCATCGAGCTTCTGGTGCGGCACCAGTTTGATCACGGGAAAGCACAACAAGTTGAAAGCGATGCCAATGAAAAAAGCCTTGGCGACGTTAGCCCGTGCCGTCGACGAATCCAGCAGCATCTCTTGCGTGGACACTTCAAAGCCGACGACTTTGGGGAAGATGGCTGAGATCATGAAGCCCGCCAATGCGACGAGCCGTTGGTACGAGAGCGCGAGTCCGACCGTGACACCTTCATGGCCGACGTCCGAGATCTCGCCGGAGAAGTGGACAACAAACAGCAGCAGCAGTCCCCGTGGCACGTCGAGGACCATGAACATGGCGCCAAAGAACCACTCGTTCCGGACCACGTTGAAGGTCGTGAACGTCGTGAGTACAATGAATGTTGCAATGTACAGCAGCGAGCTCCACGCGCAAAGCTTGCGCCAGTGGACGTTGCGCAGGAAGATCGTCCAGAGCAGCGTACCCAGCATCATGGCCGTGTTCCGCCCGACTTCGACAGCCAGCGCGTCCTTGCGGTCCACGCCCGACCACCGCTGGACGGCATCGCGCACGTTCTGGTCGCAAATACCCAGGAGAAAGAGGTGGACGATCACAAACAGCAGCACGCGGTACACGACGTTCCGGTGCAGGAACCGCCAGAAAGTATGGAGCCGCTCGGCCACCGGCACGTTCTCAGCGACAGTGTCGACACGGGCTTCCTGGTAGCCAAAGAGAATGATGGGGACGACGGCGACTGATACACTGGCGAGGATCCTGGCAGCGCCGCCCATCGAGAGCGTGGAGACCAAATGGTCTTCGCTGTGGCCGTCGCTGATGACACACCACGTGAGCAGCAGGGCACACGCACCGCCGCTGTTAAATAGCGTTAGCAGTGCCCCATGGTGAAGGCCTCGGTGGTGGAGGTGCTCGCGCTGTGCGTATTCTATGCTGGCGGCGATCGCCGAGACCCACGAGATCTGAATGCTGGTCGCCGCAAGCAAGCTCACGAGCAGGTACGTCGCCACAAACGGACTGGCGCGGCGGTTGTTGTCGTCGGCAGCCAAATGGAGCAGTCGCCGTCCACTTTCGCTGTAGAGCTCCAAGACGATGAGCGTGATGCACATGGAGAGCGTGAGCATCCAGCCGAGCACCATGTAGCCTTTCCGTTGGTAGCCGCAGATCGGGAAGCTGTCCGAGATCAGGCCGATGAGGAGCGACAGCGTGGATGGCCACACGAGCACGTAGTTGGCGGCCTTGACTTGCTGCTCGTCGTTGGCACGGAGGTACTCGGCCAGCAGTCGTCCATACCCGAACGAGAAGAAGTTGAACGCAAAACCACACACGAAGGCGTTGATGGCAAAGCCGACATACGGCTTGCTAAAGAGCTCGATGGGTTGCTGGCCCGGGCGCAGGCTGCCATAGTCGCTGTAGTTGAAGAACGTCGTGCCGGCGACAAAGCGCCTCTGCGCGGAGTTCGCTCGGTCCCGGTCCGGCGAGATCACCCACGGGCACGCGTCGGGCGTCCCGCTGCTTGTGCGCGTGAGGGACGGGGTGCCCTCTGGACGTGACGATGCCTTGAGTTCTTCGCGCGTAATTGCGCGCATTCTTTTTACTACAAGTATGATGAACCCAAAATGGAGCTGCACAGGTGCGCTGTCTGTCTTGGAGCCACAAGTGAAAATCGAATCAGCCAAGGAACCCAGACGAGGCGGGGGTCAACACGGGCTGACCGATTCGGTCGGCATCACTGAGGGTCCGTTCAGCACAGCACAGTACTGTACTGTAGCGCATGAGTGAGATGGGATCTTGATGCTCCTCCCTTTCATTTCTGGCGCAAGTGGAGAGATACATGGGAACTGGACTTTGTGCGCCGTATAGAAAAGCCAAGAAGCTGATACGACCACTGGATGGTCCAAGAATACAGTGTTATATCACCTTTTTGGCAGACCTTTTGTGGGTTCTTGGGTTCAAGGGTGAGAAAATGATTCGTTGCGGGTGGCACTTAGTGGACATTATGGAAACTAGTGGACAGAATGGAGACTGTAATGAATCGGTCAGGGACACGAAGGTCAATGGTGGACATCCCACACATTGAGAGACTTTCGGGTGGCCATGCTGCAGTATCCAACCAATATAAATACTGTACAGTAGATTTATTCAACTATTAGTGGCTTCCAGTGCGTTCCTGGCTACCACAGCTTTCCTGAGGCTCTTCGGTCTCACATAACGGCCATGAGGTTGACCGCCAAGTTGAAGCAGAGGAGCACGGCAAACGTAGCGAGCAGAGCGTGGCTCGCGTACGCATTGTAGCCGCCAAATGCGCGCTGCTGCTGCGCGTCGAGCTTTTGCTGCGGAAGCACTTTGATCACGGGGAAACACAAGACGTTGATGGCCGTCATGATGGCATACGCCTTGATCACCTTTGTGCGAGTCGAGGACGCGTCCGTGGCGATCTCGGCGTCAGTTACATTGCAGCCGAGAACATTGGGGGCGATCGTTGCGAGTGTGAAGTCAGCCAGTCCGGCGAGCGTTTGGTACGACATGGCGAGCGCGACGGTCACGCCTTCATGGCCCATGTCGGCGATCTCGGTCGCGAGCACAAAAGTGAAGAGCGTTAGCCCCGCGCGCGGGATCTCCGTGACCAGGATCATGGCAGTATAGAACGCTTTGCTGCGCACAACATTGAAGGCCGCAAACACGGTGAGGACGGCGTACGCCAGCATGTAGAGAAGCGACCCGATGACCACGAGGGTGCGCCAGCTGACGTTCCGCAGATAGATCTTCCACACAAGCACGCTCACCACGTTGGTCGCGAGCCGCCAGCCTTCCAGGCTCAGGTAGGCATTCGGGTCCGCGCCCGACCATACCTCGACGGCGTCCCGCACGTTCTCACTGAACAGCCCGAGCAGAAAGAGGTGGAGCGTCGTGAAAAAGAGCACGTGGTACACCACGTTGTGGTGGCAAAACTTCCAGAACGTCTGCAGCCGTTCGCGTAGTGGCATGTCGACATGCTGGGGCACGTTCATGGTGGACGGCTCTTCACGGAACAACCAAATGACCAGCGGCATGGCGACAAGCGTCACGACGCCCAGCACGACTGCTGCCCCACTCATAGAGAGCGACGACAGAAATTCGTCGCCGTTGTCGTTGCCCAGAATCGCGATGAGAAACCGTGCGAGGGCACCGCCGGCGTAGTAGAGAGCGAGCAGCGACGCCTGGAGCCGGCCGCGGTAGTGGATGTGCTCACGCTGCGCGTACTCGACGCTCGCAGCGATACCAGCGAGCCACGAGATCTGGATGCCACACGCGGCAATGAGACTCACGAACAAGTAGATGACGCCGACGCGACCGCCCTTGTCGCTAGAGTTGTGCAAGAGGAATATGACCATGTACATGGCGAGGCTGGTAAGCCAGCCCAGGACCATATAGGCTTTGCGGCGGTGTCCGCAGATGGGGTAGCCATCCGAGACCAAGCCGAAGAGAATCGAGAGTGCCGAAGGCCACACGAGCACGTAGTAGGCCGCATACACTTGCTGTTCGCTGTTGGCCTTGAGGTGGTCGGCGAGCAGTCTTCCGTACCCATAGGAGAAAAAGAAGAACACGAATCCGGAGACGAGAAAGTGGATGGCGAGGCCAATGTAGCCGCGACTGAGGAGCTGGATCGGCTCTTGGCCCGACCGTAAGCTGCCGTAGGCGTTGTAGTTGAAGAACGTTGTGCCGGCGACAAAGCGGCTTTGCACTCCGGAGACTGTGCGCTGGTGAGGCGGTGAGAGGACGTCGGGCGTAGTCACTGCGGTCGGGCGAGGCTCGTGGTAATCACCGGCAATGCTCATGCTGAGAGGCGACACATCGAGCTTCACATGGCTGCGCTGGCCTCTAGGGGGACCCATTGTAGAGGTTGGAATATTGAGAAGTGACCCAGGAACCACGTCGTTCGCCCGCGCAATAAATAGAAGGAGGAACCTATGTCAAGCGCGCAGCTGAATACTGTACCCCTTATTGGGAGAGGCAGCCCTGGACCTCCATGGCGAACACATCTGGACAACGTATCAGGAGGCTGGGTTTTGCATCACATGATGAATGGCTTTATTGTGGCGTGTCGCTTCGTGTGCTGCCAACGGGTCGTCAGCGTCGTCCGCCGATGGCGACGCACCTGCGTCCAGAGGAGATGTCCACTGGATTCTGGACACTGTCCAGTCCCATGAGTTTGCGGTGGTGCAACGATCGTCTCGTGCCGTTGCTTGAAGATGCTCCGACTTCTGGACGCATGTTCCAGGAAAACTCATTTTCCGGATCCCTCACTAGACGAGAAGGGATTGCACCACTGGAGGATCGTTTCCACTTGACGACCGCCATCCTTCTCCTTCTCCTTCAGCTCATCAGGACTCACTGCCAGTAGGCCCACAGAATCCGCTATCGATACGCATTCAAATCTCCCACGCTATATTTTTCAAACGGTTTATATAGTTCTTCTCCCAGTCAAAGGCTTAATGACGTTTAAATATGCTCACCCCCTCTTGTCCAAGGTTGTGGGGGGATTCTACAGTGCGACCATGAGGTTGCAGGCCAGGTTGAAGCACAGCAGCACGCCAAACGTGAGCGCGAGCGCCGTGCTGGCGTACTTGTTGTAGCCGCCAAAGGCCCGCAGCTGCTGCGCGTCCAGCTTTTGCTGCGGCACGAGCCGGATCACGGTGAGACACAGCACATTGACGGTCGTAATGATGGCGTACGCGGTCATGACATTGGCGCGCGTCTTGGGCGAGTCTTCGTCCACTTGCTTGGTTGTCACTTTAAAGCCCATGAGACCCGGGTACAGTCCTGCGAGCGTAAAGTCGGTGAGCCCGGCGAGTGCCTGGTACGAGATGGTGAGACCAACAGTGACTCCTTCGTGGCCGACGTCGGCGATCTCGGTCGCGAGCACAAACGTGAAGAGCAGCAGCCAGCCGCGCGGGATCTCCGTGATCATGATCATCGCGGCAAAGAACCACTCGTTGCGCACGATGTTATAGGTCGTAAACAGCGTGAGCAGCGTGTACGTCATGATGTAGAGAACTGAGCCATAGAAGCAGAGTGCGCGCCAGCTCACGTTGCGCAGCAAGAGCTTCCACACGAGCACCGTGAGCAAGTTGGCCATGGGCCGCGCCGCGTCGATCGAGAGCGCGCCGTCGCGCGTGACGTGGGACCACTTTTGCACGGCGTCGCGCGCGTTCTGGTTGAACTGGCCGATGAAAAACAAATGGAGCACGGCGAAAAAGAGCACGCGGTAGACGACATTGTGGTGGCAAAACTTCCAGAAGCTCTGAAGCCGGTCCTTGAGTGGCATGCCCACGCGCGGCGTGTTCACGAACGGGTCCTCGTGGAAGCAGAGCAGCACGAACGGGAACGCGAGCAGCGCGACGGCCGCGAGGATCGTGGCCGACCGGCCGATCGAGAGCGTCGCGACGAAGCGCGCGTCCTCGGTCGCGCCCTCGTTAATGACACAGGCCGCGAGCAGCTGCGCACTGAACGCACCGAAGTAGTAGAGCATGAGCAGCGAGGCCTGGAGCCGTCCGCGGTTGTGGATGTGTTCGCGCTGCGCAAACTCGACCGAGGCCGCGACCGCCGAGACCCACGCGATCTGGATGCCGCACGCCGCGAGCAGGCTCACAGCAATGTAGGCCCACGCATACGGACTCGCGTCCTGGGTCTTGTGAAGAGCCGACCCCGTTGCCGTGGTGCGCGAGGCCGTGGCGTAGAGCAGGTCGCCGCTGTCGCTGTAGGCGTCCATGGTCACGAGCACGAGGTACATGACGAGGCTGATGAACCAGCCCAGGAGCATGTAGGCCTTGCGGCGGTAGCTGAACACGGAGAAGAGATCCGAGACCAAGCCGATGACGATTGACAGCGCGGACGGCCAGATGAGCACGTAGTTGGCCGCCTTGACCTGGCGGTCGTCGTTGGCCTTGAGGTACTCAGCGAGCAGTCGACCATACCCGTACGTGAAAAAGTAGAACGAAAAGCCGCAGAGCAGGACGTGCACGGCGAGCCCAAAGTACTGGCGACTGAAGAGACGGATCGGGTCTTCGTTCGGCCGGAGGCTGCCGAACGCGTCGTAGTTGAAAAAGGTCGCGCCGGCGACAAACCGCTGCTGCGGCTCATGGACCGCGACACTGTCGCCCATGGACCATGCCGGGATGTAGTCGACCGAGTCGGACGCCGTCGTCGCGCGCCCCGTGCGCTGGCTGCTGCCGCCTAGCCCGTAGAGCGCAGTGCTGGGCGAGCCATCGTGCTTGAGGTCACCATGGGGCGAGATAAAGTGCATTTTCGACTGCGGGGGATGTGGGTGGGGATGGCAGATCAACACTGAGGCGCAAGTGTTCGCGAGGCGAGCCTTTCGAGGACGAGGTGGGACGTGCAATAACCCACGTGTGTACAGTACGTACGGAGCGAGGGACCAAGCTGAATAATAACACCAGACTGGGGCTGCAGCAAGAAGCGCGGCAGAAGCAGACCAGACCTTGAGCTGGAGACGGGAGGTACACACTGTAGGTACGCCCGCGCAAACTGTGGGTACTTATCCAGTATGTAATAATATTGGACAGTAGTGCCTCAGGTCAAGATATCTTTTCTTATTTTACAGCCATTTGATCGCATTGTATTTTGGGGTGTTTTGGTGTGTTTGTACGATGATATATTGATATACGGTATCAACGACATCACGACTCCAATGACGGCCATGTGGGTGGGATCGTGTTTGCCTGCAAATCAAAATGGGACCATACAGTGCCAGTACCGTACAGTAGTATATAATGGCCACCTCTGATGCCCTGGACTCGAGAGTGAAGTCGTGTTGTGCCGATGTGTCAACGTCGTCCAGACTCTTACTCAAAATATATTACCTCTCTAAAGCGATGATAATTTCTTGTCTCGCTACTATGTAAGCACTCTTAATTACGATTCCCTTTATATATTCATGCATTCTGGACTCTTACCAGCATAGTCGCATTAGGTCTAGTGGTTCTCACGGTTCGTAGGTAGGTACAATGCACTTCTGTTCGTAGCTTCCAGCAGCTCCGTCAGTGCTCCTTCAAGGGTTGCCAAGACATGGCGTAGAAAGAAAACCCTCTCCGCTGTTATCATAATTATGAGAGCAGATCGGAGTCATACCAGACTGCGTCCATGGTATGGCATTGCCATTGGCAGACTGGCGGCTTCCAATTGTATTCCGCCCCGACTGTGGGTGACTCGTGTGGTGTTTTCTGTGTCTGTGATTCACAGACATAGAAAACACCACGATACCTCAGTACTTTAGATTCAGTTCGCATTGCACAGATTTGCAACGAACAGTGGTTCATAAGATCGCTCTCGTTTACAAAAGGTCAACAATCATCATCTACCCAGCCATTGATTTTATCCAGATCAATGCACTCGTCATCCCATGCCGACCTGACTCATGCAAAGCACCATTACGTATCGCGATCCTGCTTTGTCTATTGGACAAGAGACCGACGAAGGTTCGCGATAAGGGTCCTACTTTGATGAACATTATCCACTTTGCTCTGCGGACTTTCCCTCGCGGCTGGCGTGGCAATCATTGGTGCCATTGGTGCCACGACGACCACCACGCGCCACGTTGTGTGAAAGGATCGTCATGTTCCCTGCCAAGTGCACGATGCATCGCACAGCTCCAAGTACATAAAAGGAATTACACTCTAGTATTAATACATTCCTTCTGCCGTCGTCGCGCTCGCTCTCCGTCGTTCTCGTAGTTGACGTGGCATTCTAGCTCTTCAGTCATCTTCAACAAGTAGTATCGTGTTAAATCGTATGTATCACCGCGTTAGTGCCAATGTGTTCATGGCAAAGTTGCCGCAAAACAGCACGCCAAAGAGAATGGCCACGCCATAGCTCGCGTAGCGGTTGTAGCCGCCGAATGCGCGCATTTGCTGGGCGTCCAATTTCTGCTGCGGGAGCACGAGAACGACAATGACGGCAAGGAGGTTGATGCCGAACACGACCATGGAGCCGCTGAATACTTGGTGGCGAGTGTCGGTGCTGTCGGCCAGCACTTCGTCTGACGTGACACGGAATGGCAGCCACTGGCCGAGGCCCGCCGAGAGCATGTGCGCACTCACGCCGACCATGAGTTGCGACGCGTAGACGAGTCCCATGGTCACGCCCTCGCGTCCGTTCTCGGCAATCTCGGTCGACAGCACTACGGCGTAGAGTCGAATCCAGGCCGTGGGCATGTCGAGGACGGCGACGAGGACGATGTAGAACCAGTCGTACCGTGCGACGTTGTACACGACGAGTGCCGTGAAAGTAATGTACCCGAGGATGAAGGCGATCGTGCCAATGCCGGCGATGCGGCGCCACGACCAGTTGACCATGTACACGATCCAGAACGTGAGCGAGAGGCAGTAGCCCGTCGTGGAGACGGCATTCACGGCCGGGATCTTGCTCTCGGTAATGTGGCACCACTTGGCGATGGCCGTACGGCCGTTCTTGTTGTAGAGACCGATGAGGAAGAAGTGGACAATGAGAAACGTGAGCACGCGGATCGAGACGTTCTGGTGGCAGAAACGCCAGAGCTCGTGGATGCGGCGCCGCACCGAAAAGTGGACCGTGACCTGGTCCACCGTGGGCTCGTCGAGGTACGTCACAATAAACGGCAGCGGCACGAGACAAGCGATGGCCAAGATGCACGAGGTCCAGCCTAGCGACATCTTGGACCGCACGTGGCCATCATCGTCTGCCAGCACGAACGCCGTTGAAATGGCCTGTGCAAACGCCGCCATGACGTAGAACAGCACAAAGTACGTCGCCTGCAGCTTGCCACGTTCCCTCAGCGGCTCGCGCTGAGCGAACTCCACCGTCATGGAGAGCGACGCAATGTACATGAGCTGCACAGCGAACCGGGCGAGGATTGCCAGTGCGATCAGCAGTCCACCGTACCGAGTGACACGGACGTGGATCGCCTCGAGCGCCGCCGGGCCCGGTTCGTGGCGCCAGTCGAGCAGGTACCAGCTGCGCGCGAGCGTGAAGTCGACTAGCGCGATGAGCAGAAAGAGTACAAACGCTGCAATCCACCCAATGATCATGTAGGGTCTCCGACGGCGCCCTCCGATCGGCCGGCAGTCGGACAGAAAACCGATGAAGACAGAAAACGAGCCGGGCCATTCAAGCAGAAACGAGATCGAGGTCGCATAACTGTCGTCCTGGATGCGCAGGTACTCGCCGAGCAATTGCCGGAACGCGTACTTGCTCAGCGTGATGACAAACCCAGCGGCGAGCGCATTCACGGCGAGCCCCAGAAACGCTGTGCTGAAGAGGCGAATCGGTACAAACTCGGGTCGCAAGCTGCCAAACGTCTCGTAATTGAAAAAGGCATCGCCCGCGACAAAGCGCTGACCCGACGGCAATGCGCGCTGGAGGCTGCCGCGCGGTCGCGACGCCTCGTCGCTGGACGGGAACGTGCGCGTTGAGTTAAGGACCGAGAAGTCGGGCATGTGGACGCGGTCAATGTGGCTGCTGTGGGGTTGAAATTGGTTGTACTGGTGCGGTTCCTCGAGCATTGTCAGCGTCTCGGGTGCGGGCGCGCCGCGCTTAGGGGGCAGTTCCAGGATGTCGTATTGCATGGCGGGAGACGCAGTAATTCGTGACTGATATCGATAGCGTAGGGTCACGTCGCCCGGACACCCCGATCGCTTTTTCGATATGAGACGCTGATGCTAATTTTCGGATGGGAAGGCGGCCTGTCGTCGTGGCTGTCGCTGCCCTCAAATTGAATGTGGACACGCGAAATAGAAAGTCATCCATCGGGATTGGAAGGAGCCGGATGGGAAGCGCCAATGATTCAAAATCTTAGTGGACCCAATGACAAAGAGTTGAAGCGAATGGTGCAGAGTGACTCTGCAGACCCATGTCTGACTCAAAGATTGTACGGTTGTTGAAACGACTGTATAATACTGTTGGAGCTTCTTGGAGAACGGTTGGTGCTGTGCTGAATGGAGAGATGCACATCGGAAATCTCGCAGTATTACTGTGCACTGAACACAATGATTTTTTGAGATGTGGACCAGGTGCCGTGAGCGTCCGCCAACTGGGAACTGTGAGTCCGCGACAGAAGTCCATTTAATGGACAAGAGAAGAGGTGAACAGCCGTGTCGCTGCGACTGGCAGGGTGGAGCCGATCTATCGTGCAATGCTTCGCGCCTCTGCATCGCCGCTGCGAGCACAGGCCCGTCGGATCATTGCCAGACTGTCGTAGGTTGTGGATTGCTCTATCACCACCACAGTGTAAACTGCAATCATAGTATGGCAATGCCATCCCATGTCACCATGGCAACGGGAAAGATTCGAGATGAAGCTGGCTAGTTTACGTTCAGGGTGCCATCAGCACTCTCGTGACTACTTATGTATGTGTTCTGCTATGGCGTCACCACGAGACGTGATCGCCATCATGGCGATCGTGGCGATCACGTCTCTTAGTTCATGGGCGACTCCAGTGAACTTAATAACACATCCGAAGAGCCAGATGGCAACAAGGCAGACGGGGCAAAACTGAATCGGTATGACAATTGGTCACGTCTGGAGTAAACCACACCAATTTTTTTCGGCCTTCTGAAGCGCCTCTTGCACGACCCTGCAGGACCCCGGGGGCATCGCATTTCTCCTTCCAGACCCGATAGACTACTCCTAAGCGCTGCAGCATTCGCCTCGGCCAGTTTCCATCGACGGTTTTGCCATTTTCCTCATGAATCAGGACGTTTTATGGGTTGTACAAGCGACAGGCGCTAGACGAGAACAACATCGCTAAATACATTTTTCAAGTCAAAATGGTGTGGTGCACTCCAGACTCGACAGACTCAGATTAGGGCAATAGTGTCGTTCACAATTATTACCTGGTAGAAGATATATTTTTCATTGAGGCTGGCAGGAATAAATAGTGGCACAAACCTGTGTAATTGATTGTACTCGTTCCAAATGATAGGCATCATTTTGTGGAGGTCTCTCCCATGTCCCAAGTCTCACCTGGTGCGCCAAGTTGATCGAGTCCCTCACTGTGAGGGACTCAATCAACTTGGCGCCACTAAATGCTACAGTACCGTTAGTTCAAATCGATTTGAACTACCGATACTGTACCTGCCTGGTCTATGAGGAATGGATTTCCATTGTTCTCGTATCCGATCAAAGGATTTGGTTTGCCGTGTGAAGCAAACTCTCGTCGGTAGTGGCGGTAGGCGATAGAGACGAGGCCCAGAGACAGAGGCAAAGTGGAAGGTGCCAAGCAGCATCGCCCACAGCAGATCGCAGACGATCGGCGCTGAAACAGGTCGACATGGTTAAGTTAATGGGTTACCTTCTACTGTATTATTGTCCTACGACAGGGCCGGCATACATCTAGCCTACCGCAGCACGACAACCAGGTTGATGCCCAGGTTGAAACAGAGCAATACGGCGAACGTGAGCAGCAGCGCCGTACTGGCGTACCGATTGTACCCGCCAAACGCACGCATCTGCTGCGCGTCCAGTTTCTGCTGCGGCAGAATGCGGATCAGCGGGAACGATGTGATGTTGATCGCCGCCACGATCAGAAACGCCTTGATCACACTCGCGCGGGTCTCGTGGTCGTCCGAGTCCACGCTTTCCATGGTCACTTTGTACCCAATAACATTAGGAAAGATCGCCGCGAGCGTGTACCCGGCGAGCCCCGCGAGTGTCTGGTAAGACATGCCCAATGCGACGGTCACCCCTTCGTGGCCAATGTCCGAGATCTCGGTGGCGAGAATGATGGCATAGAGAATGAGCCACGCGCGCGGTACGTCGCCGAGCGAAAGCATGACGCCGTAGAACCACTCGTTGCGGACGACGTCGTACGTCGCACAAAACGTCAGCACCGCATAGACGGCAATGTAGAACGTCGAGCCCCAGAACGCGAGCTTGCGCCAGCCGACGTTGCGCAGGTAGGCCATCCAGACGAGAATGCTGAGCATCATGGCGGCCATCCGGGTACACTCGATCGCGAGCGCTTCTTTCCGCGTCACGTCGGACCACCGCTGGACCGCGTCCCGGACGTTTTGGTTGTACAGACCGACGAGAAACAAGTGGAGAATGATGAAAAACAGCACGCGATACACGACGTTTTGGTGGCAAAAGCGCCAGAAGTCTTTCAGCCGCTGCGTGACCGACATGCCCACGCGGGTCGTGTTGACAAGCGGCTCTTCGTAAAAGAAGCGCAGCAGAAAGGGAATCGGCACCACGGAGACGACCGTGAGGATCGTGGCTGCGTCACCGACCGAGATGATGGACACGAGATGGTCGCGGTTCACGCTCTCGCTGATCACGCAGGCCGTGACGAAGTTGGCCACGACGCCACCCAGGTAGTAGAGCGCCACGAGCGTGGCCTGGAGTCGTCCGCGGTGGAAGAGCTGCTCGCGCTGCGCGTACTCGACGCTCAGTGCGATCGCCGAGAGCCACGAGATCTGGATGCCGCACGCCGCGACCAGGCTCACAAGCAAGTAGGCAATGCCAAATGGGCTCACGGGTTCGTCGGATCTGTGGTGGGTCACCGTAGAGTTGGCGCTGTCGAACTGGTCCTTCCACTCGGAGCGATAGAGCACGCGACCGCTGTTTCCGTACGCGTCCATGACGATGATCACAATGTACATGGTGATGCTGAGGACCCAGCCCATGATCATATAGGGCTTGCGGCGGAACGCGTGAATCGGGAAGCAGTCGGAGATGAGCCCGATCACAAGTGACAGTGCCTGCGGCCACACGAGCACGTAGTGGGCCGCCTGCACTTGGGCTTCGTCATTGGCCTTGAGGTACTCGGCGATCAGTCGTCCGTATCCGTACGAGAAGAAGTAGAATGCGAACCCGCACACTGTCACGTGGACAGCGAGTCCGACGTAGCGCGGGTGGAAAAGCCGCACCCAATCCTGCCCGGGGCGTAAGCTGCCGAAGCTCTCGTAGTTGAAGAACGACGGGCCGGCTACAAACCGCCGCGTCGAACCAGACTGCTGCGAAGCCAGTCGACGCCGATTCGACGGCGGTGCGTGCCGTGCGCTGCTCGCTTGGTCCGACATACTCATTGACGGTGCCGTCCAGGACGTATGGGTCAGCGCGCATGGCCGGGTATAATTGCTGGCCTTCGGCGTTTGCTGGACGACTTCATCAGGAGGGAGCGAACGCATCGCTTCTCAAGTCGTTGGCCAGTCAGGTCAGCGTGTGCTCCGAGTGTGCAAAACCAAAGTGGGAAAATAGTATTCGCGTCTCGAATGGCAAGGGAGTGGTCGTCGGGGTGCCTCAGTCCCTGGCGTTCTCAGGGGAGAGAAAGGATGGAGCCAGATATTTGGCAAGGCTTCAAGGAGAACACGCAAGATGCGTCCATCAGCGGGAAGCCAGGTGCCACTATTGTGGCTGAGGATCAGCTTTTATCCACCTTGATATTTTTTACGATGTATTTACTGGGGAGTAAGTTGACATAATAGGTTATAACTTCGTGTCATGGTATAGCTTTCCCTTGACAGAAAATTTGGCTTGAAGCAGCTATCCGTTATAACAGGTATAGAATGTATCATCTCGCCCCGGCGTTGTCTCTGACTGGCGAGACCGTTCCTGAAAGAAGATGAGCCCATTGCACTGGTGGTGCCACTCGCCGCCCCAAGCCTTTGGATGCAAATCCAAAGAAAACAGCTGGAAGAATGAGAGGCGCCAAGTGGTTTCCCAAAGTTGGGGCCAGACAGATCGCTAACTGTGTGTATTGATCAGAATCTCTCCTGTAGTGAGTCTTCTAATGATTTTTGGCTCGAGTACTGCGGTGGGGAAAGCTCCATCACTCTAAATGTACTTTACGTTACCTTAGGAAGATGCAAATGCACTTGTCCACTCTCCGTACAGCAGTGAGCGAAAGCCTCATTCCCCAGCAACAAGTTCTCGGTCGTTTCACTAAACGTTATCCGCGGAAATGATCCCATCGAGACTGGCTCGCGGGCGATAATGGCGTAGCCAGTCTGATCGCTCAATCATGTGAGCTAGATTATTCTCCCGAAGAACGTGTAGTGCCTGTACACAACCAAAATGAACACATATATGCACACACGGATTCTGATCTCGTGTTCATGACGCAGAGTTCGTTCCGAGTGTACAGTAGAACTCTGTTCGAAAGAGATCGGAAACACAAAGCCAGAACTGGCGTGGGTGGACCTGATCGGGAATTGGAATGCCGCACCATCCTCCTTTCGCTGCTTGCGTTGACTGGTATTGTTGACACGATCCTAGGTTCTCTGAGAGAATGCTTGTTGGAGAGAACTTCTCTCCGCCAAGCATTCTGTGCAGCCATCAATACAGTACACTACAGTACATCCCACGAAGTTACAGTGCGTTTTGCAAATAAGCGCGCTGCTGAGATATGGAAAGTCCGAGGAAATCAGCACTCACCGCAACAATGTCAAATCTGCAGAGAAATATTTTTTGTTAGTTATTGCCTCTAGGATCTGATCCTGTACAGCACATTTTTCAGACGAACTCGCTATCTTTCGGCACACCAGAAGCAAACCGGGAACAAGTTTGCTTCTCAATCTCGCGCTGGTCTCATTCGCGCTGCACAGACCACAAAGACCACCAGACACATCATCATTTGAAAAAGGGATTGGAGGTAGATAGAATACGTTGCGCGCTTATTTGCGAAACGCACTGCGAAGACTGATCTCAAACAAGAAGACTGAGTTTCGAGACGTCCGTGTCCAGATTGCGGCAGCCAACATAGTCCACTAATCTGTAATCTGTATCCAAAGCGGAATGCTGAGACCAAAGGTACCTCCAGGTGTAAATTGTAACGCTCAGGACCTCCGCCCCCACTGCTTGTCAGCTGTGCTGCCAACGCCTTGGTGGGTTCTCGGCTGAAGTGCCGCGGGGGATGAGCATTTCTGAATCGTTGTGCAAAACTACAGTACATTCCATTCATTACAAGCTGCCATTTGCTTATCTTCCTGCCTTCCTAAGTGTGCCTACCAGTTGGCCAAGTTCGTGCCGAGATCGTACACAAGCAGCGCCATGAACACGCAAATAATCGCGAGTCGTGCAGCGCTGTTGAAGCCGCCGAACGCCCGCAGCTGCTGCGCATCGAGTTTCTGCGCGGGCAGGAACCAGAACATGACCAGGGCCGCGAGCTGGATACACGAGTAGATGACAAGCGAGACTGTCACGTGTTTGTGGACTGTGGGGTCGTCCTCGGCGATCTCTTGGGCCGTGATCTTGGTGCCCACGGCCTTGTTGAGCGAATTCCAGAGCGTGCCGCCGGCGATCGAGATGAGCTGCATGAAGGACGAGATGAGTCCCATGGTCACTCCCTCACGGCCGACGTCGGCGATCTCGGTGGCCGGAATCACAATGAAGAGCTCGAACCAGCCCTGCGGGATCTGTCCTAGCGCGATCCAGAGGTAGAGGTACCACGTGCCGCGCACTTGGTGGTACGTGACTGGAAGCGTGAGTGAGAAGTTCGTGAAGATGTAAAACACGAGCCCGATGCAGCCGATCTTGCGCCAGTCAAAGTTGATGAAGAGCGACTTGAAAATGAGCACGCCAATGAGCTTGGGTGACTCGAGCGCGAGCGCGAGCCACATGGTCTTGGTGTTTGTGTACCCCGACCAGCCGAGCACGGCCGTTTGCACGTCGGGGCTGTTCGCGCTCAGCAGGAAGATGGTCACGACCAAGTAAAAGAAGATGCAGTACACGACCTTTTGCTGGAGGAAATTCCACAGCTCCTGGACGCGGGATGTAATGGACACGCTGTTGGCGAGCGCCTTGTCCTCGACCAAGAACCAGTGGAGCACAGGCAGCGGTAGCAGACACGCGATGCCCAGCACGAGCGCGACGCTGCCGACCGAGAGGTCCGACGTGTACGAGCCGTCGAGCTGCGGCTTGATCACAAAGGCGCAGAGCAAGTTGGTGAGCGACGCGGAGGCAAAGTGGACAATAAAATAGAGCGACTGCAAGTGGCCGCGCTCGTAGAGGTGCTCACGCTGCGCAAACTCGACCGTCATGGCGAGCGACGCGAGCCACATGAGCTGGTAGCCGACATTGGCGGCGACGCTGATGATCACAAAGAGATACCCCATGGACGAGAGCTTCTTGTCAAGGGTCCAGTCGAGTACGCACATGGACAAGTACATGGCCGACGACAGGATCCACCCGAGCATCATGTACGACTTGCGGCGGTACCCAAAGATGGGATAGCAGTCGGACAGTAAGCCGAAGAAGACGGCCAGCGTACCGGGCCATTGCACAACCTTCCCGGCCGCGTCGATCTGGTCCGGTTGGTACTCGGTCAGCACCATGATGAGCAGCGGCTGCAGTGCGTACGTCGTGAACGTGACGGTAAAGCCCGCGACGATGGCGTTGAACACGAGTCCAAAGTACTGCGGCGTAAAGAGCGCGACGGTCGGGAGCCCCTCGCGGAGACTGCCAAACGCAGCGTAGTTGAAGAACGCCTCGCCGGCGACAAAGCGGCCCTTGGGCACGGTCTCAGTTACGCTCTCGCGGATCGGCCCGCGCTCGGTCGGGTGCTGCATGAACACAATGTCTTCATCGTCGTCAGTCACGGCGATCGACGCCGAGCCCGAGCGGAACGACTTGTCCTTGCGCAGCTGCTGGTAATCGGCGGTATCGACGAGCTCCATGGGTGGTGGCTTGGTCGTTTGGTCTATGAATCTCTGCGAGTCTGTGTGCATGCGATCTGGAGACGCCTGTAGATGCTCCTGAGTAGTGGAGATGATCGCGAAGCGCGCGGGACACGTAGGCGGAAGATCGAGAGATGGAGCGCCACTGGTGGTGGGACTTGTTCGTTAGGATCGGTTCTGACTGCAGCGGGAGACCAAGTGACGCTCGCTCTCACACCACGCGACTACACACATACGCACACGCAGCCACTCAAAAGTCAGAGCATTGCGCGCAAAGACAGAGGGGGTGAGAGAAGGATCGCGGGAGCCGGTCAGTATAAAATAATATACAATATGCGCGGTACTATTGGCGAGTTGGTCCCGTCCGTGCGGTCCGCTATGCGCTGTCGCGTTTCGTTCGTTCGATCGCACGCTGGTTTTATTGCCCATCTCGAGCCTTTTGTGCCCCGCACTCTTCGGGCCAATATCTCAGGCCTGGCGAGCTGAGACTGTCGCTACCACTGCGAAAAAAGATGTTTTAACCATGCGCCTCATGGTTTGAACAGCATCCCATTTGCTGTGCGCCACCACGCACTGACAGGGGTGAGGAAATATTTTCGCCAGGATAGTACCGTTTATACCGTTAGAGCATCCCGTGATGGGCTGCTACCTCAGACACCAAGAAAGCAGATGGCTGCTTGTGCCCGGAGTGTTCGCTGGGCCGTAAAGCTCACGACGAGTCGTTTCTTTTCTTTCTTCAAAACGACCCGTATCAGAGACTTTGGCAGACTGCACTCCTGATATGCAGAGACCTCACAGGTCAGCAAAGCTCTCTGCACGTTTTGTACAGTACCGGTACCGGGACTGTATAGCCAGTCAAGCCACGTCGCACGAGCTCTCTCTCTCTCTCTCTCTCTCTGACTCGGCTCTTTCACTGTCAGCGTGAATGCTTGCACACAAGCGGAGGACTTCGGTGATTACAAATCGCTAGCAGTCTTTGCGCGCAAGCTTTGGTTCCTCAACTTGTCCAGCACACGTCGCACGGACGTCTTCAATGTGTAGCTCATATTGTATCTGGGCTCTGGCAGAGCACCCTTCCTCTGGACCTCTGGAAATTCCAGTCGCTCAGCCAGTATCAGCTATACGTGCCTGCAGCGGGCATTCTCCGAGAGCAGATAGATTTCTCTCTGGGTGCCAACCCAACAAAAATGAGTCCAGCATAAAGTCCGGACGATCCGATCGCAATGTCTCCCATGTGACTCAACCAACATGCAACAAGGCCACAACACAGCTACAATCCGGCGCAAACCAATCCATTCCTGTCGCACGCATTGGTACAAAGTTGTTACCATTATCTATTTTACTGAGTAACACTTGGGCATATATTATATGCCCAAGTGAGCGGTTTATCGACATCAACATTATCTCACTCAGCCACATCAAGCACTGCATCTTCCGTGATGTGCATGAAATCTTGCGAATCCGCGCTTCTCAGAGCTATCACACCATGATTTCCTCGAGTGAGCGGCTGGACTGAATAGCATACAGGAGCAGCGCGGATGCCTCCGTGTTGGCGCTGGTCTGCGTCCTACACAACCGTCGACGACGTCGTGGCGACCATAGCGCACAGCAAGGGCATCAAGGATTTTTCTACTCCACTATGCCGAGCGTCTAAGGTTGCTAATTTGATAGGATTTACGTTTATATCAAATTTGACTGAGTCAACTACCCAATTGTACTATTTACTACTATCGAATATAAAAGGATATTCTTTGTGATACGTGGCTTACTGCTCAGGCTCCGCTGCCATGTCAGAAAACGAGCCAGCTGGGCCTTTTCCCATCATGAAGATCATCATCTTCTTGGTGGATTCCGGCTTCCCGAACTCAAGTTTCGTACAGTGCTGACTAACTTGAAGTGCACACCATGTCACATAAAGTGCTGGGAAGATAGAGCGGTTCGCTTGGCACGTGCATGCACCACTCTCTCTCTCTCACTAATTCGCCAGAGTGTCTGCTCGTTTTCTTTCATTCGCGATCGCTTCGGATCGATGCGACACTTGAGAACTGGCGGATTGCCAGAGGCTGTGATCCCATGTCTTTGCCCCCTGTGCCAGCAAGCCGTCGGCCTGTCTTCTCCCTCAATACGCACCTCATCGGCTCCCGATGCTAATTCCACAGACCCCGCCGACCTACTATAGGCTTCGAACCTGGAGCCAGTGCGCCAACAGGTTGTAGACTGCAAGCAGCACGAACGCACCGGCGATCGATCGACTGGCCGGCTTGCTGGCCCCACCAAATGGCCCCACCAAATGCTCGCCACCGCTGGGCGTCGAGCTTCTGCCGTGGCAGCAACGGTGCCAGCAGCACGCTGCTCAGATTCAGCAGTGCGTAGGCCACGCCAATGGCGACGAGGCGGTGGCGCGCTGCTGTGTCGTCCGCTTCAATCTCGCTCGCTGCGATGACGAACCCAGCGGCTCCGTTGATCGAGTCCCATGAAGTGGTCGACATGATTCCGATGAGTCCCATGAACGACACCACAATACTGACAGCCAGCCCCTCGTGACCGACGCCCGCGACCTCAGTCGGCAAAATCACCATGAAGACGTAGCTATAATAGACCCACTCGCCACGGGCGAGACCGAGCCCCACTGTGGCCACGAGTGCCAACTTGCATACGGAAAACAGTGCCAACCCAGCGACACCTAGCACACGCCAGTTCAGATTGATCATGAACCACTTCCAGACCACGACAGCAACAACCTTGGGCATGGCCTGGGCGACTGTGACATTGTCAAACTTCTGTTTGGAGATCTGGCACCACGAGAGGATCGCGCTGTCCACGCTGTCGCTGCGTGCGGTCGCAAGAAACACGGCGCCAAAGAGGAAGAAGTAGATGCGGTACGCAGGCTTCTGCTCCAAGTGGACAGATAGACCAGAGGACGTCAGCTCGTCCGTCGTGGAGAGTTTGGTCGCTGTGTCGCGCTCACCGTCGGCACGATGCTCGTAGTACCACATCACGATCGAAAGAATTGCGAGCCACGCTGCGCCCGAGAGCAGTAGCAGCACGTGCTGCAAGCTAATGGCGGTCTCAATAGTCAGGTCGGCCTTGGTCGTCAGGAGCAATCGCGTCGTGAGAGTGTGCGTGAGCGCGGTGGCCGAGTAATACACGAGAAAGAAGACGCCTTGGAAGTGGCGTCGCTCGTGGGAGCTCTCGCGTTGCGCATGTTCGACTGTGATGGCGAGCGAGACGACCCAGACAATCTGCATGCCAAGCGAGGCGACGACAGCGAGTGCGACGAGCACGGCCGCAGTCGTTGAGTTGATCACGTCTGATGAATAGCTCACGCTCGCCGCGACCGCTAATGAGGCCGAGGTGACCAGCCATCCAGTAATGAGGTACGGCTTGCGTTGGTAGCCATATACAGGCACAGAGCACGCCGATAAAAAGAGACAGCACCGGTGGCCACTGGAGAAGCGACTCAGCGGGATGGATCAGGTGTGGATGCAAAGGCCTGAGAAAGCCTGTGATGAAAAGCGGTCGAAAGGCACTGGCAAAGAAGGCGAGACAAACGCCCGTGAGCACGGCACTCACAGCGAGTCCGATGCACTCACGGCTGAAGAGAGAGATGGCGTCAGGGGCTCCGTCTCGCAAGCGACCGGTACAGCGCTCCCCACCGTCGAACGAATTGAAGTCGAGCACGGCTGCTGCATGGAGGATATCCACAGCGTCCTGGTAGGTGCGCTGTGGCGCATACACGAGATCTTCATTGTCATCCACGCTGGTGTCGTGTGCGTTACCGTCGCTGCCATCGTGGTCGGGAAGCGTGAGTTGAGGGACTGCAGTCGTGTCCCCCCTGGTGGTGGTGGTTACTACTTGCTCGTCGCCCCCGCCTTGCATTGCTTGCGACTGGACGTGACTGGCTTGGATAACCGAAATGTTAAACTGGGCTGGGGACGGCTCGCTGGAAATCGTGGAGCGAAACAATCGCCGGAAGGAGGCTGCTAAGCGCTTGATACTCGACGAACCGGATCTCATGCTGGAGGCTGACGACACAGTTTGGTGTGCACTCGGTCAGTTACCATAGAATCTCCATTCCCATCAGAACGTGAAGTGCCGTTTCGTGGCAGAAACACACAGACAACAGCCACGTCCAACTCCGAACGGTCACTTCCCAACAGGTCTTAGATACTGAACACATCCAATGTGATCTTGAAAGGTCGCGTGGCGAGAACCGTCCGTGAACACTTTCCTCCTCGCTTGCGAACGACACCTGCAAATGCGGCTCCTACACGTTCTCGTCGCCGGCGTCGTGCTTGGTACTTTCCTGGCGTCCGTACCAGCGCATGCGCTCAGTACGGGGAAGCTGTCACGTCGCGTGGCCGGTGGGAATGACCGTGAGAGTCGCCGTGGTAGCAGCTTCTACGAATTCGAGTTCTCGGACGCCGAAGAAAGCGTGCTCAAGGCCAGCCAGGGCGAGACACTCGAGGGGCTCTCGCGCATGCTCGGTGGGCGAAGCATCCAGGAAGTCGAGCGACGGTGCGTCGAGCTGGGCCTGCGCTGCGGCCAGAGCGCGACGGCACCGGCCAAGAAGAGCGAGAAATGGCGAGCCAGAGCACGCGGTGGATAACGAGGAAGGCTCAGAACGCTGTTCAGTGAAAAGAGAATGCACTAGGTTTGCTTATTCGCCGAATGCTTGAATGCGGTGCACCACAACGGCCATGCAGAACGAGAACCACGCCAAGGATGCGAGCGGGAAATAGTACCAGCTCGCCAGTGTCCACAAACACAGGCACGAGTGAACGAAGATGCCATTGCCCACTGCCACGGGGGTATTCGTCTGACTGGTCATGATACGGTGCCCCTTAAATGCTCCGTCTCGGTAGAACTTGCGCAGGCGGTCTTCCTTGGCCTGGAAGCGGTCCTTGAGCCATTGATCCATCGAATCCTTGTGCGTGGAGATTTCGCTTCTGCTGTATTTGGTCAGGTGCACGTGTACAGCCTTTGGGAACTGGCCGCGAAGTAGACGGAGCTAGTCAGATGCACAGGGTGAGTCTCTCCAAGGGGGTATGCTATGATTCATTCAATGGCCGGTTACTCACCGGCGAGGGACGCACACCGTCCTGGAGCTCTGGGTACCCGACCGTAACGTCCAGCACACAGTCCGGATCCATTTCACGAACACACAATTCAAAGCCACGTACGCGCGGGATGAGGACATAGTCCCACAACTTGAGGCCTCGCTCCTTCGCAAACGCGTGGCTGCGGTCGAGCGTCTTGTGGAACAACGCAGTGCCTTCCGGGAACATGCAGAGCCAAACACCGCTGGCACCCTGCTTGTACTTGGCGATTTGCGTCTTGATGCGGGTCTGGTCAGTCTCCCACTTGCGGCTGACGTACGGGTAGTCGAGCAGGAGCATGGCCCAGCCGGGGCCCGGTATATAGCGGATCATCGACTTCATCATGACGCGGATACGACCATGGCAATTGAAGCGGATCGCCAAGTTCCTGGGACAAGGTCAGGGTCAGTTGCGATAGCCTGTGAACAACTCATGGTTTCAATGTGAACGCACCAGAAAAAGACCCAGTCAATCTCGGTGCGATGGTTGCAGAGCAGCAGCACTTGTTCCTCAGGCGTAAACGAGAGTTGACCCGTGTCCTTGCCATCGGTCGTGACCACAAACTCCATACCACCGCCAATCTCGAGCAGCCCGGCGAGCATCGCAAAGTACGTCTCTTCGAGCCGCTGGAGCAGCTTCTGCGGCCACACGGCACGCGTGCCAACGGCATACGGGGACCGCAGGAAGAGCTGCGTCGGAATGATCACCCAGAGCATATCGAGAAACGGCCCCAGCATGATCCACGCAACGTACGCCGCGCCACGCAGCGACTCGCGCCACGTCGCACGTGCCTCGTACGCGGTGCTCGCGTACACGGCGCGGTTGAGTAGCTTCTCGGACTGGGGCTCGGTGAGCGCCAGCTCACCAGCCTCTGCTGGGGTGGCGGACACCGGTGGGGTCACTTGTTGCGGTGGCATGGTGGAATTGATCTCGGTTTGAACGACGTCGATCCGTTGGCGCTGGTCCGACGGAGTTGAAAGCTCTTTGGGAGAGTGAGACGGAGGTGATGCCCCAGTAAGTGAGCTTTTCGTTCTGTGCCGTAGAGAACGGGAAAGGCGAACATTGTGCAGTCTCATTTCAACGTAACAAAGAAGACATTCGACGATGTTCGTCACGGGCGATTGCATTCAGTTCCACTATAAATGTATTTATAGAGGTATCTAAGCAGTCTTTTATGTTGACTTTTGTGCAGACAACAATTCGAGGCATTCGAATATCGAAGTATACAGTCTTTTTTGCTGATGAGGGGGCAGCGAATTCCTCTATAATTTGATGCTGGAATGTCTGGGAGCATAATCATCTCAGTATACACAAACCCAGTAAAGTATACATATTTAGTATTTGTGTTCGATATGAAGTAACAAAATAAGACGCGAAAAGCAAAATGCGCACTATCTATGTTCAGAATGGCAACTTTATGACCGTTACGTTGTGTATGAGAGTATTTCGTGTGGCTCCAGGCCGCGGTGTAGAAGGCATTCTCGTAGGAAACTACGGAATCCAGCGTAAAATTACTACGTAGTATAATGTGCTGCTATCTGGCTGGTCGATCTCGCGAGTTTTCAATCTGTACCGGTACCTAAATGCACGCGTCGACTGCTACGGAAATCAATCGTCTACATTGATATAGTTCTGCACTGCACTATTGACGTTCATACAAAATTTTGACCATAGTTCACTTTGGCCGGGCCGTGGGAATCTCCCTGCTGGGAGTTGGAGGGGGACGGATGTTGTCCGATTTGTTTCTTTTGGGCGAGCGCGTGCGCAGTGGCGGCGAGTGCATGCTCGTTTTTCTTGCCCATCGAAATCGACACACAAGTCAACAAGACGACGACACAGGCAAGTCCAACGGCAACTGGCAACGGCGGACCGTAGCCAGTGAAGTTCTTCTTGCCATCGGCGGACTTGGTCTCATCGAGCACTTGCGTGCAGCGTGGACCGCCCCACGACTTGCCAGTCGTGCACACGCATCGCCGGTTCACGCATGAACCAGTGACCAACTT